>JAXIVD010011177.1:0-5000 GCA_036785275.1 Cancer borealis
ATCTAACCTAACATGGCTAGGATGGCAGTAACACCCAACCACTGGTACAGACGCCCGTGCTTGCCTCACAACCTTCATTACGTATCAACTTGACCACTGACACCTGCACGATTAACATCACCTGTTACCGTTTACACAACCCCACCACACACACACACACACACACACACACACACACACACACACACACACACACACACACACACACACACACACACACACACACACACACACACACACACACACACACAGATAGATAGATAGATAGATAGATAGATAGATTGACCACAGCATCTTATACATACAATAAACATAATAATAAATTCAATTACAACATAATTAATACTTTTACTATGACATTGCTTTTACTGAAGTCCACAATCATAAACCAAAGAAAACTACATACTCGAAAAAAATAATTTACACTGGTACCTCATCACTACGAATACACAGACAAAATTTCATGAATTATCTTGCACGCCATCACAGGTTGACAAATATCAGAAAACAGCTCCTGCATCTGACAGAATTGGTATCGCTGTCTAATATCATGAGTAAGAGGACAGTATTGCACGACATGAACCTCTGTTTGAATAGCTCCACAGCGGCAAAGTCTCTCCTCCAGTGGCAGGCGGCCACGACCCCGCCTGTTCCACCGACCAGTCTCGCAGGCCAGGCTAAGGCCACTAGTTCGAAATTTGGTGAACGATAGTCTGTGCGTCTCATTTATTGTGTGTCGTTCCTTGTATACATAATGAAGCTCTAAGTCAGGATTAATACTCACACACACACACACACACACACACACACACACACACACACACACACACACACACACACACACACACACACACACACACACACACACACACACACACTAACAATAACACTAACAAAAGAGGACACGTTCGGCCCTTTGTTGATGTCCTTGGCTGCACCTGTTGTCCTCCCATCACGTTACCCTCACCGTGGGAACCTGCCTCACCTGGACTTGTGTTATAACTAATACACGCGTCACTGTCTCCAGGCGAGGACAACGGCACACAAGCATAGGTGAATGGATAGGTGAGAAGGGTCAAGGGAGATGCTAGGAAGTGTGATTTATTTTTTCTTCACAGGTGATAATGTTTGTATAAGTTTATGGTGGTGTTGGTGTGATAAATGTGTGGTATTAGTGTTTTTTTTTTGTATAAGTTGAGGTAGAAAGGGAGGTTGGAGATAGGAGGTAGGAGGTAGAAAGAGAGGTTGGATCAACATATATATTATTATTGTTTTGTTACTCCTACGTGTTTAGCGAGGGTGGGAAGTATTAGTTTTGATTATAATTTAATTAATGTTTTTGCATGCGCTTTGCAAACAAAAGACTGTAGAATGGGCTGAGTTACAACCTCTTGGGACAGTGCGGACGTCCGTAATGGGTGTAGCTAAGACCTCTTGGCGCCAACCGATTCATCTTCCCTTTTATCAATAGGCATTCCTAACCTAACTATAATCCTTTGTGGCTAACCTAACGCTAAGTTTAATTCAATATTATCCCTATATAATATTTTTATGCACTTCGTGTACATTGACTTCACCCACATTAGCCATTATCTACAGACACGTCCCCCCCCCCCACACCACACACACACAACCTACTTCCCTTCCTCTCATAATCTCTTCACGCAGCTGGCCTTTCCCTTCCTTTTAATCACCACTGTCTTCACTCCTCCCCGCAGCTATATGAAAGAATGTGGCTTTTTTTTTAACAGAATGGACACACACACACACACACACACACACACACACACACACACACACACACACACACACACACACACACACACACACACACACACACACACACACACACACACACACACACACACACACACACACACACACACACACATACACACACACACACACACACACACACACACACACACACACACACACACATACACGTCACTCGCTAATGCTGATGTTATGCCATAAATACTTAAGATACTGGAGAGACACGAATAAAAACTAGGATTTGCTAATCAACTTTTATTGTAAAATACATCATACAACCAAGATTACATTCATATAGCCTTTCGTCTTCAACCTTTCCTTATGTAACACGTCCCTGAGGTTTCTATGGGATAGGACGATTACCACAATCCACCTGGGAAAAAAACAATAAAGTCTTAGGGATGAATACTCTCTTTTTCAACTACTACTTCTAACCTATTCATTCTCTGGTTACTAACGTGTGGGTAGATGTGTCATGTGTGGACTGTGGAATGCCTGTGAAAGTGAAACAGAGGTGGAGAAGAAAAGATAAAGCTTATAAAGGGAGTGAATGGAACATAATAGAAACAGATGGTTGACACAAGTTGAAGGACGGATGTGAACGGACTGAATAAGTGAAACAAAACACTATGTGGTGATTGGAACGAATGGTGAAAGAAGTCAAGGAAGCATGACGCAATTATATAAATACTTACTTCATACTCCCAATTGCATGCATTTCTTATGTCATCCCATAAGAGGTCACTGGGGCAAGTCAGTTCGTAAGCCAGACCTTCCAGCACACACTCGCAGTATTTGGAACAATGCTCGGGGTGGGCCAGCATCACTGCCATCCCCCCTAAGTCAGTGCACTGGGCGTTCACCTCTGGAGGGCAAGGCACGCCAGTCTGTCCAGCGGCAAGGCTCAACACCGCCAGGACAAGCACACCAACGAGGAGGTTCTTCATTCTGAGATGAGACAAGACGTACAAGGTCACCTATATCTGTAAACGTGATGAGATTTACAGTGTTGTTAGTATTTGTAGACATTAATCCTATAACCTTGAATCACATATGTTCAATACTACAAAAGGACTACAAAGAAACAATAATAGACTTTTAAGTTCTTGTTAGGTTGTTTGATTGAACTAATCTACACAATTTAAATAGACATGATAGTTAATAGGTAGGATCACTAATTCCAAAACATCTTTTTAATAAGAGTTAAGTAACAGCCAAAATTAAGTCTCCTTATTATTGCATACATCATTATCAAGTCTGAGGTTAAATAAAATGTGAAATGTGCAAATGTTTAGTATAGGTCAAGACGATGCATCACTACTAACCTTTTTTCGTGGGCGTCTTCGTGTCTTGTGTTGTAGTAAGACACAAGTCACTATTCATATATATGCACTGTGAGACGCATCCATCTGTCTTCATTCCTTTTATCTGATTCACTCTCACGAGCCTTCCGTGTGAACATTGCATAATTTGAAATAGGCTTACGGTAAATAAAATCAAAGAAAGAAAGAAAGAAAGAAAGAAAGAAAGAAAGAAAAAAGAAAAGAAAAAAAGAAAGAAAGAATTTAAAAAGAATAAGATAAAATTTGAACAGTATAATAGGACTGTAAGTATGCATTTTCACCATCTATGATCACCTCTTTCATGTTGGTGTTGTCTTGATGCTAATGAAACGATGATGAAATACCTTTACATGTATAGAATCAAGTGAATGCATGAGTTCAGGACAAGAGACGACTTCGAAATGCTCTTGTAGTGGTCCCAGACAGTGTAACAGTTTAAGGAAAATTCCTGTCAACTTATAAAACAGGAAAATGATAGACAGAAGAAAAGATTATGTAAAAAAAAAAGCTCGTCTGTGGGAAATCAACAGCACTGCTTATCATGACAAATTTCTCACTAGTTGGAGGCACTACTGGCACTGGCTGGCACTTAATGAAAGGCTGGCACTCCTTTCTAAGAACAGTATCATGGCACTCCGTGAAGTAAAGTGATAACGCCCTTTTTGTGAAGCTTCCTTCTTTTTGTCTTCATTTTATTTTAAGCAGCAATGAGCAGCTTTTTTTTCTCTCTCTTATATCACCAAAAGTAAAGATTGTGTTCATTTTCCTGCTTATTTAGATCCTGTAATGCGTTCAACACCCTGCTTCTTAGGACAACCTTCCCCCTGTGTGTCCTCTTTCTTCCTCCTTTTGATTCTATCCACCCACTCACACGACAGGATTAAGGGATTTTTTTCCTATTTAATATGACCGACGTGTAAGAGGAAGAAAAGTTCCCCAACGTACATATCATTCGTTAATGTTATTTATTGACACACACACACACACACACACACACACACACACACACACACACACACACACACACACACACACACACACACACACACACACACACACACACACACACACACACACACTCCACTTGCTAATGTTGTTGTTTATATACAATAAATACTTAAAAACTGGAAAGACACAAAAAAACCATAATTATAAATCAAATTTTACTGTACAACACAACATAAGTCCAATATTACAATCATGAAGTACTAAAGGCGTAATAAACCTTCCGTTACCGAGCTTTCCTTATGTCATCCTTCTTTAATGCTTCTGAGGGCGACCACCACAATCAACCTGAAAAGAAATATCGTCTTAATTAATTTGATCATTATTACTATTTCTTTGTATTTATTTATCATTTATTTTGTTACGGATGACTGAACTACAACTTTTAAGCCGCCTTGCTTAATGACACACTGGAAAATTTGACTTTTGTGGAGTGAATGACAGAAACAAAACACCACAAAGGGATTCACATTGTCTAAAGAAAGGAGTTGTGCATAATACGATGAGCTGATGAATTCAAACTGGTGTCACAAAAGGGGAGAAAAGAGCATGAAAGAATTACATGATATAATACTCACATTAGGGGCCCAGTTGCATGTATTTAATATTGTGTCCCATAAAAGGTCAGCGCTGCATCGGAGTTCGTAAGCCAATTGAAGCATCACACACTCGCAGTACATGGAGCAATCATTGGGGTGGGGAAGGAACACTGCTTGACCTACTCCAACCGCCGGGCACTGGATGTTTACCTCTTCAGGACAAGGTGTACCGCCAGTCTGGGCAGCAGCAAGGCTCACAACTGCTAGGCCAAGCACACCAAGGAGGAGGTTCTTCATTGTGAGGCGTGACAAGACGTGTGGAGTCGCCTGTATTAAT
>JAXIVD010011177.1:10000-11817 GCA_036785275.1 Cancer borealis
CCACGGCAAGGAGGAAGTTCTTCATATTGAGGTGTAAGTATACACTCGAAATACTTTGTAGATTGTTTTGTCACTGTCAAGTGTTTTTGAAGTGCACCTGAAAGGTAAAGATCAATATTTAGTTTGCAGAATTCCGTGTATATTATAAAAGTATCAGGGTTATCATCGCTAAAGTTAAGCAATCTGTAATTATAAAGAAGAATCAACACTTCAAATTACTTTCCACATATTAATGGACATATGGAATCCAATGAGACTTAGTATGTTTGCATTAAGAAATGTGATATTATAGTCAATAAGAAAGGTGACCAATCGTCTCACCTGTCTCTGTTTGTGTGATGTCCGTGATTTCACGTTGTATTATATACATACAAACTTGCATGTGTCCTCCTTCTCCTGGTTAGTGTGGCCTCATTATTTTCATTCTTCTGACACACATTGCCTTCGTGGGAACAACGCAAAATGTTCTCTGGCACCGATATATAAAAACAAAAATAAATATTTAAAAAAAAAAGGTGTTTAATTGGTGCACGGCAGATAAATAATCAAATTATGTCAAAGCGATCCACATACAAGATGTCATTTTGAATTAGAAAGTGAGAATAAAATTAATAATTTCTTCGCCACACACAGCAAGGGTGGCCGAGATACCAGAATAATTAGGAATATCTAAGACACCACGAAAAAGAAATTAGTTTCTACTGCATCCTTCAATGACGTCACCGTAAATAATCCTTGGTCTCATCTCACACTATTCCTCATTCTAGTGATATTGATGTCCAGTGAACTGAAAACACGCTTTAAATTGTTTTTTAGTGAGTGTGTGTAATATCTGACCATGTTTTCCATTTGCTTCTTGGTAATAAAGTCACCCGAAGCCACAAATACAATGACTACAACTTCATCATCATTCTAGTTTATAGGAAGCAAAAGAACATGAACGAAAAGTTATTAATTCAAAGCTGTATTTGTATCTCCAGCAAACGTAAGATGAGATATTTATCAGCAATTGTGAATGACATTATAGGATTATTCACATCACATTATTCCTGGATCTGAACACGCAAGCTTCAGGAAATCTCTCATATTAATCAAATGGAAGGATGAGAGTGGTAGTAATGGTGGTAGTGGTGGTGGTGATAGTTGGTTAGAGCAGGCTACCCTTCCTCTCCTTTTCCTTCTCCTTTTCTCCCTCTCCTTATCCCTCCTCACACCCAAACGAGACACTGTTTCAGTACAGCTTCATATAAGGCTTCGTATTCCTTAGTTTGGTTATATTTACAACGTATTGGTTAAGTTAAACGCGTTATGATGAAAAGGTAGATACTATGGTAATGCACATTATTTTGTTTTATATATACGTATAATGTAAAGTAAGTATCAATGCATTTTTTTTTTTCTCTCTCTCTTTCTCTTTCTCTCTCTCTCTCTCTCTCTCTCTCTCTCTCTCTCTCTCTCTCTCTCTCTCTCTCTCTCTCTCTCTCTCTCTCTCTCTCTCTCTCTCTCTCTCTCTCTCTCTCTCTCGTATATATTTCTTCCAAATCAAATTAGACACGATATATATCTTATCTTCCCCCACCAGTATGCACGGGCTATCTAAAAACATTACCACATAAATAGTCATAAATAGTCATCACATACACTGTTAAGGCTCATTGGAAAAAAAAAAAAAGAGTCTGAAACATAAATACATGGAACTGAATGATAAAAGTGGAGATTTTCACTTACCTTGACCCACATCTACGAACGAGAGACCGCCACCAAAAATAAAAATAATACTACCAAAGTGTCTTCTTTACCACAAGAAATAAGAAAAT
>JAXIVD010011178.1:0-2500 GCA_036785275.1 Cancer borealis
ATGGTGGTGATTTTCTTGATTTTGTTGATGAAAAATTAGGTTGATCATCACCTTGTCAAAATAGAATCCGGTTAGAGATTGTTTTCTCTTTTCTCTTTCCTTTCTTTCTAGATTCAAATACATCACATTCAGTTGAAGTATTGATGTATGGCTTATAATTATATATGTCTTCTTGTCTGTCTTCTATCTGTCAATCATTTTATTTCTCTCTCTCTCTCTCTCTCTCTCTCTCTCTCTCTCTCTCTCTCTCTCTCTCTCTCTCTCTCTCTCTCTCTCTCTCTCTCTCTCTCTCTCTCTCTCTCTCTCTCTCTCTCTCTCTCTCTCTCTCTCTCTCTCTCTCTCTCCTCTCTCTCTCTCTCTCTCTCTCTCTCTCTCTCTCTCTCTCTCTCTCTCTCTCTCTCTTTCTCTCTCGTTCAGTCTTCTTGTTTTGTTTCCCACCAAGCAAGCCACTATTTTTTTCGCCTTACGACCCATAATTATGAGTATAGCTTCTCCCCGTGAGCTTATCTCGAAAAATACTGAAGGCTTTCCTCTGCACACAATTTGCATCCAAGCACAGCAGACTTATTTTTTTTCACCCTAACTATGAGTGTTTTATCTACTTTTTTTTGTAATTTATCTCTCACTTCCTCTCTTCTTCTTCCTCTTCTTCTTTTACTTTCTCTCGATTTCTCTCTTGTTTTTCCTCATTTCTTATCTCATTATTCCGTTTATATCCTCCTGTTATCTGTTGGTTCCTTGTGTTCGTTTTTTTATGTATTCCTTATTATTCATTTACTTTTTCTTATTTTTACTTTTCTTGTAAAACTTATACTTATCTTAGATTATTTTTTTTTAACTTCTTTTCAGTTTTGTTTTCCTTTTCCATTTTCTTTTGTGTTTCTTCTAACCATTTTGTCTTATTGTGTTCGCCTGTCTTCTTCTCTTATTAAGTCTTCCCCTTTGTTTCTTTTCCCCCTTCCTCCTTGCTCTTTTCTTAATCTTGCTATATTTCTGCCTGTCTTCTTCATCCACTTCTATCTTCTTATCGCCTCTCTCAACCTTCCTTGTCTGTGTCTTCCTTCCTCTTGTTTCCATCTTACCCACGTGTTGCCTATCCCCACCTTGTGTTCCCTTTGCACCCTGTGCGTCCTCCTTTAGTCCACTGCCCATCTGAGACTCATACTAATGGGTGTTCCCCTTAGGTCCGGCGCCGGGCGGGGTTAATGGAGGATTGGGCGCGTGTGGGTATGTAGGCAGGGGATGATGTTACACCTTCGTCGGCCACACCTGGCTTCCGCACCTGAAAAATTAACACAGCAGCTCCTCTGACGCAGCCCAGGGACTTAACTCTCCTGATTGATTGGCATACCTGAATGACCCACCTGATGAATTGAAAGTCATAAGTGACACATGATTAATTGAGGGTTCTGATAAAATTGATCATTGAGACGCAAACATCAATTGAAGGATGTATCTCGACCTAACCTGTCTGTAGGTCTGGTGATACTCTAGAGTCTGGATTCACTTAATAGGTTATGTATATACTCACCCAATGTACTGGAAATATCTATAAGGCTGAACATCGCTGGAAGGATTGAAGGCACGTGAATAGTGATGATGTACTTAAAGGGTTGAAAAATACACTTATACAAAAAATTCACATGTATAAATGAAAAAAACAAAAATATAAACTTATAAGTCTACATACTTGAGGCCACACTTGGTTTTGAGAAAAATGTAGCTTTAAGATGCATTTTTGAATTGAAACTTGCTTCGAATGCCTGCATGAAATTCTTGGTGTAAGACTCAAGGACTAAAAAATACTCACCAACCAGTACGGAGACGAGAGACGAGAATGTGTGGTGGTTAATGACACACACATACACACACACACACACACACACACACACACACACACACACACACACACACACACACACACACACACACACACACACACACACACACACACACACACACACACACACACACACACACACACACACACACACACACACACACACACACACACACACACACACACACACACACACACACACACACACACAAAAAAAAAAAAATCCTTTTATCATCAAATAGATCCACTCAGCACTCGGCTCAGGTGGGCATAACAAGTTCTCCGCGCCACACAGCACCTGTGCGGCCCGCCAAGTGCTAAGGCCCCAGCGTAGGGCGGCAGGGTGATTAGTACTCGCCGCCAGAGACAAGAACCTCACAAAACCCTAATGTTTACGGCCACCAGCAGATCATAATGACTTGTAGATTCAATTGGGCGAGAGTAAATAATCTTTATCAGGACGTGCGCGATCATTGAAATGTACACCCGAATATAAGCTGTTGAGCGGCCATGTGTGTGTCGGAGCGGCTTATTGATGAATCCGGAACACGGCGCAGGAAAGGGACCGTCGCTAGGGGGAGGCTGAGGAGGGTGAGTGCGAGGAAAGAATAATACTGGTATGAATTGCTTCTAACTATACCACACTCCGTACCCGCTGTC
>JAXIVD010011178.1:5000-11816 GCA_036785275.1 Cancer borealis
GTATGTGTATGTGTATGTGTATGTGTATGTGTATGTGTTTGTGTGTTTGTGTGTGTGTGTGTGTGTGTGTGTGTGTGTTGCCATGAACATGCATAGGTGAATTTTCATGTGGCAATTATGCTGCCGTGTGTTAGACGACTGCGGAAGCGGCGGCGGCGGCGGCGTGGTGGTGGTGGTGGCCTGCGGGTGGTCTGAAGAAAAGGATTAGCAAGAAACAGACGGCTTGCTTCACTTTCTAATCACTCTGCGTAATCCGTTTGCTTATCGACCGTCGCATCTTATCCTCCTGCTGCCACAACTCACCAGCCTGCTCGTCTCCCCTCCCTCTCTCCCTCCTTTCCTTCCTTGACTGCTTGCCTTCCTCCTTTGCCTGCCTGCCTGCATCCCTGTCTTCTCTTTCACCTTTCCTGATAGCGTGAAGTTTATGTATCATGAAAAGTTTCTGGGTACGTGTACGCCTCGTCGCCCTTGTAGCCTGGTGTGTAGGTAGTACCTGGTCTTCCGCTTACCTGGCCAGCGAGACACCTAATCAACCCGCAGTCAGCCCTTATGAAGCTTTTATTTATTTTTTCATCATGGTCGAAGTAGTTTATCCATATCCTTCCCGTCGAATTACCAGCTATTTCAGTAAAAACGGTTACTAATACCTCAGAGATGGTGTACTTTTCTTAATGGCAATGGGATTGTTTAAGTTAAAGATGCTGTCCATAAAGATGAACTTTTTTCCCATCCTTGGCCGGGTACTCAGAGCCTTGCCGTTCCAAAAAGCTGTCATTTACCTCCCGAGACGTAGCGGCCACCATGAGAGGACCACCTTAGGTAACGAGCTGTTCCCTCCCCCAGAGATGAGTTCTGCTGGCGTCATTAACTGAAAAATCCTCATGAAGTGAAGGTTAGCATGACAGCGGAAAGGAAGTGTAGAGGGAACACGTCTGCAATAGCACTCGACAGTACAGCTTGGGTGGGGGAGACGAGTTCGTGGAGGCCCGGCTTGCAGAGGCGCCACTCACTCACGCGTCAGTCCGGTCCTTAAGAGTCAACATTTACAGGGGAAGATAAAAAAAGGAAAAAAAATAACACCTCACCCACCCGGAGGTTTGTTCTAATTATCATTATCTCACCGAGGCCGACAATCGCATCCGAACTCGAGCGAGACGCCAATTTTCGCCCGTATGCGGCCTCCAGCACTATTATTACCGCTTATAAAGTTGGACCCGACCAGTGGTGAGCCGCGTCCCGACTGGCAATAGAGAGATCGCTGCTTTTGATCGGCCGCAATGCCAGTTATCCGAAATAGAGTGAGTAAAGAAATGAGAGAGAGAAAAAAAAATGGTACAAAAAATATTACTTCTATATAGATTTATTTTCGTTTACCGGCGAGGTGATAAGATGATGGTGTGATTTCACTTGTCATCTTCGTGTGAAGGTTAACACCGTTGGCTCCTCCATTCTCCAAAAGAGCTCGCTTGTTTATTATGTTTAGTTACAGACATTTTGTTTCGATCAAGATGTGGGTTGTGTAACCATTTTCCCATTTTCTCTGGTGTGGTCTCAGCCCGTGTTCTGTTGAGGAAGAGAGAAGAGGGAGGTGAGGTTATGGGGTTAGGAGGAGAGGAGGGGAAGGGGTTGTTCTCAGGAATGGAGAAAGAAGTAATGTCGAGTCTCATGTTTGCTGAAATGGGGGATGGAAGGCGAGATGTTCCGGGGGAGTGAGTGGTGGGAAAACAGGGACGGGAAGGAACAAGGCAGGAGAAAAGAATAGATGCAGGAAGTGTACATACAGACATATTTGTATTATGTACTGTGCCTGCAGAAATGAGACGGAGAGATAGGTGGAAGGGGAGGAAGGAGAATGACTGGACGGGGCAGATGGGCAGATGGAGGGAGGGAAGGAGGGAGGATAGGAAGGCCTGGTCGTGGATAAGGAGGAGGAAGAGAAGCGTGGAAACTTGAGTCGTGTTCTCAGTGTTCTTGCTACAAGGTCGTCTGAGTGAAGTGTCTCGCTGCGCTGAGGTATTGTGCCGCCCACCAGACGCACAAAATGAAGGGTTGTATCACCGTATAGGAAACCTGCTTTTATTTCTGCGACATTCGACGTAACACTGATCAGGAGAAGCCAAGAGACGGGGAGACGATGTGCGATAGAGGAAGACAGAAGCAGATCGGATTGAAGGGGGTGCAAATGACCGGATGGGAGGGAAGGTGGAGGGAGAGTCAACATGAGTGAAATGATGAGAGGGGGCACGAAGGACTCTGGGTGTCTCCAACGTCAGTATCTGTGGGAAGATGCCTGAGGCTGTGATTTGTGGCCCAGTGTGTACCTCAATCAGGCATCAGCGAGGACACAGGGTTGGGACGCTTGCAGAACGGGCTGTCAATATTATTACTATTGTTATTTTCATTATTATCATTATTTGTTATTATTATTATTATTATTATTATTATTATTATTATTATTATTATTATTATTATTATTATTATTATTATTACTATTATTATTATTTTTTTTATTATTAATATTATTATTTTTATTATTATTACTAATATTACTATCATTACTATTAATATTATCATTATCATTGTTATCAATCATATATAGTAATAGTATATATTTATTTAGTTTTGGTGTTATTGTTGTTGTGTGATGCGTGTTAGCTTGGCAGGTTGACAAAGATCCATATCACCTGAAAAGCTTAAACTCTTGCCCTCCTCACTTATTTAACCACAGAAAGTTGAAAGGATTATCACCTTCTCTTCCTTCTACTCTTGGTATTTTTCCTTCCTTAGTATATTCTTCTTGGTGACCTTTCGCGTGTTTCGTGTACGTGTCTAGGGAAGGCTGCGGCAGACTTCCTTGGAAACACACTTTTTTTCTGCCTCCTTCTTTGTCTCAGCGGCAGACATTGAGAGCCACCGGGACAAACTCAGCCGCAAGCAAGCAGTAGCCTCGACCGGAGATGAAATGAACAAGTTTTAATGCTGGACTCTCACCGCCACACCATCATACACTGCGCCAGCTATCTAATTCAGAGCTGTTTTCTGAAACTTATCCTCCTCCTCCTTCTTTTCATTCTCTTCTTCCTTCTCTTCTTCTCCTACTTTTCCTCTTCTTTTTCGTCCTCCTCATCGTTATTTCCATGTTTTTTTTTCTATTTATCGTTCTTGTTTTTATTTCTCCTTTATACCAGTGTTTCGAAATGTTCCGTTTTGAAAGGTCATGGGCATCTCACACTTTTCTCGTGCGATTGTAAGATGGTGAGACAAGGAAGCTTCCATTACTCGCTCCCATTTTCTCTCCTACACCCAAGTGGAATGATAATCACGTGTAGTAGCAGTTCTCCAGGTAGCATAGTTATAGGCCAACACTCCGGCTGATATCTGTGTTGTGACCTATATATATATTTGTGTATGTACGTTTGTATGTATGTATGTATGTATGTATGTATGTATTCGTTTCCTTGCACCGCTCCTTGCTTAGTTGAATCATAGAGGTCGAGAGACTCCACGTTATCAATATTAAGTCTCTTCACTGAGTTTTGTATTGCCTTTAATATACAGCATTTCACTTTTTTTTATTTTTTTGGTAGTGATGATGTTTGATATTGAACGTTCTCTCTTTTAAAATTATAATCCTGTGTCTCGTTCCTGAACCGACCCCATCCATTTACCGTTTTATAGGTTTTGTTACGCGATATTTCATCTCCTCGGCGTCTGTGTTGATGGTCTTACTAATAATGGGGATTATGTCATTTATTATATTCTTACTTCAGACTAGTTTTCAGCCTCGTGTGTGTTTTACCATCCTCCATTCTCTCTCCTCGCCGCCCTACACAACGGTCAGCGGGCTAGATGCGTCGACGTCGTAAAACATTCGATGTCGAGGTGCTTGAGAGGGTCGAGTAATTACTGCATTAATGACGGTGTTTATGTCCCTAATGGAGACGAATGACCCCACGAAAGAGAGAGAGAGAGAAAGAGAGAGAGAGAGAGAGAGAGAGAGAGAGAGAGAGAGAGAGAGAGAGAGAGAGAGAGAGAGAGAGAGAGAGAGAGAGAGAGAGAGAGAGAGAGAGAGAGAGAGAGAGAGAGAGAGAGAGAGAGAGAGAGAGAGAGAGAGAGAGAGAGAGAGAGAGAGAGAGCAGAGAAGAGCAGAAAAGAAATGATAGAAGAGGAGAGAAGAGAAGAGGAGAGAAAGAGAGGGATCATGTTGCGTGTGGATAAATCTTGTGTTATTTTCACATCGTTGCCGTCTTTTTTGGGTGGTCGTCGTGATGGAGGAACATAAAGCTAAATGGAGATCAGACCACCCGACCCTTAACTAACCTAGCCTCGCCTCGCCTCAGGGGCCTCAGACTGCAGCGTAAAATGAAGAGGCAAGCGCTGAAAACTGCTACTTGTTCGATTCTTCTTGTTCTTTTTCCTCTATTTCCTTCGCCTCCAGTGCAGCAGCTTCCACCATCACTGTCAACTCCTCCTCCTCTTCCTCCCGCTCCTTCTCCTCTTTATTCTCCTCCTAATCCTCCTTCTTCTCTAACTCCTCCATGTACACGTCGTAACAGAGCACCTACGTACATGTATGGTGCGCCACTCCGTTTTTTCCCGGGCCAGTCCTCTCGGGGCCCCTTCGTCCCCTCTAATGGAAAAGCTTTGTTCCTAATGCGCTGAGGAGAGGCAACGTGCTGGGGTGGCGGTGAAAGTTGGCAAGAGAGGCTCGTTGGCGTCATAAGGTGAGTGGTGAGTGTCTATATGTGTGTGCGAATTGAAATTATCATAAAATATCGATAGCTTGACGTGGATTTAATGGAAGTGAGATGCGTAGATGGTTGGTGAGGTCGTGGACATCACTCCATGAAGAGGGAGCTACTCATTAGGGCCACGCGGAAGGGGCTGTCAGAATCTCTCTCTTCCTTTCTTCTTCTCTGTCAAGTTACGTGTATGAATATAGTCTCATCGGTGAAGAACTGTTATATTGTTCTCTTGTACCTTGAGGCTGAGTGTTACCTGTGCACAAGTCTTAGTGATGAACTTTTTTTCTATCTTAACTAATGTGCGTGTTTTCAGGAGTTACAGTTTGATCCATCATCATGTTCATGTGCTCGGTTTGTGACGCATCTCGTGAGAAATACGTGACTCCAAAAGAAGGTGATTTTGTTTTACAGTTACGCATTGGACGTGTCACTATTATCAGAATCAACGGACTTGTTCTGCGGGGATTTTTTTTTTCACCACCTTGATGTGTTCAAACTTATTTTCACTGTTCGAGGCATTTTTTTATATATATATATATATATACTTATAATAATAGTAAAACTAATAATATAATTGATAATCTTGATATTAATGATAATAATAATGATAATGATAGTAATAACTGATGATAATAATAATGATAAGAAAAAGAATAAGAAAGATAATAATGATAATATTGATAATATTGATAATAATAATAATGAAATAATAATGATAATCATTATTATTATAATAATGAAAATTATGATGATAATATTAATGATGATAGTAATGATAATGATATTAATAATAATGATAATAATAATAATGATAATGATAATAATAATAATGATAATAATAATGATAACAATAATAGGTGAAAATTAGATTCGACACAAAAAGTCCTCAAAAGTTATTGTTTTCAAAACTATATAGAATAGTAGAAATTAAATTAAATTAAAGAAATAAAACGAAACATTATGAAATGTTCTTTGTGATGTTCAATTTAGCTACAATGCAAGAGAATACTAGAATCCTGGTAACTTATAATTCTGTGTTTAATGACATGTAGAAATTGCACGTCTTTTCTAGTGTGCTTATCACGTCCATATACATCGTGCAGACTGTGTGGTGACGTGTCAGTGAGATTGAATCATAGTATCAAATCTTCATGCCTATTGTACACCGATCTGCATCTCATTGATTGTAATGTTCCTTCGTAAGTATTAAATTCACCTTTAAGGTACCTCTTTTCAATATTTATAAATCATTACGTTGTGTTTGGGTCGAGCTGGGGTTACTACCTGGGGTTTTATACACCTCACCTCGTATATAAATGTATTGCCAGTAGAAGCAGTAGACTTGCCGGCATCTGAACCTTACCACAGGCACCAACACAGTTAAGATGGTGTTGGCGGCGCCTTGCTGGCAGATAAAGCACATCGCACACAGGAAACAAAGCAGAACGGGGATTTTCCAAGCACTCAAACACACACACACACACACACACACACACACACACACACACACACACACTCACTTGTATACACCTGCTTATATGCCACTCTGCTTGCTGGCCTGGTCTTGGGTAATGAGGTAATGTATTTATGTTAGTTATGTTGCTAAGGAGAGTCAGAAAAAGTGCAATAAACGTTTTAAAGTGATTAATTCGATTTATGTGTATATGTATGTGTGTTATTTGTTTCTTTATATATTGTCTTTTTTTTGGAAAAAAAAAAAGTTGTGGTAGTATTGTTAATTTGCAAATTGTAGTTCGAGTACTTTACCTTAAAACTAAAGTTGATATTCTTTAAGGATACAGTTATGCATTCCGCTTAAGACATGGTAGCGTGTCCTCGTAAAAAGAAAGCCTTGTATCCCTGCGTGTGAACCTCGAATCACCGTCGTACTCCCTCGCTACCCAAATGACCCACCATCAACACAGACCAGCCCTTGGGAGGCAACACCTTCAACCTACACCTGCTTGGCCCACCGTCTCTAATATTGAACACTACCTACCTCCTCCTCCTCTTCCTCTTCCTCCTCCTCCTGTTCTTCCTTCTCCTACCTGTCTTCACCTCCCCGCATCCC
>JAXIVD010011179.1:0-2500 GCA_036785275.1 Cancer borealis
GTAGTAGTAGTAGTTTTCATTGCCAACTTTCATAATTGTGGAAATAAGAAATTGCATTCACAATGACGATTATTTTCTATTAGTTTTAGTCAAAGAGAGTAGACAAAGGAGTACATAGGAAGAGCAAACATTAACAGTCCTATTAGACCTAACGAGGCTGTTTGCATCGTTACACTACTATTATAATATCTACTTGATGGACGTGAATGTAATGTTCAGTTTGAAAATAAGTGTGTTAATTGTGGTTGTTGGTGTTGTAGTGAAAGGTTTAGACTGCGATGATGGTGATGGATGGTGGTGATGGTGGTGGTGGTGGTGGTGGTGGTGGTGAGTGGTGATGGTGGTGGTGGTGATGGTGGTGTTTTTTCAAGTCTTGAGCCGCCATCGTAACATTCTCTGGGTTTAGTGGGTCATCGTGGCTTTATGATGTGTGTGTCTGCGTGTATGTGTGTGTGTGTGTGGTGGTGTGTGTGTGTGTGTGTGTGTGTGTGGTGTGTGTGTGTGTGTGTGTGTGTGTGTGTGTGCATTGTGTATGTCTGTGTGTGCACGTGTGTGTGTGTGTGTGTTGTGTGTAGTGTGTGTGTGTGTGTGTGTGTGTGTGTGTGTGTGTGTGTGTGTGTGTGTGTGTGACATTTAAAGATACGGAATTGCGACACGTTTTTGTCATGTCTAGTGATGGCGAAGGTGATGCTGAAAGTGTGGGCGATAATGAAGGTGATTGGGGAGAGGAGGACCGAAAGATAGTGAGGAGGAGGAGCAGCAGGAGAAGGAGGAGGAGGAAAGGAGGAGGAGGAGGAGGAGGTGGGAGGGGGAATTTCCTGGCGGTTTTCCACGAGGTGAGATGTGGAGCTATTTAGAGGTACTGAGGCAAGGTGGAGAGTTGGGGGTGTGGGGGGGTGTGGGGGACGGGGTGAGGCCACAGGTGGAGGATCTGGGTGGTGGCAGAGTCTAAGGCGCTCGAGAGAGAGTCGAGTGCCAGCCAGCTCCTGACATCGCCCCCCGCTGCTGAGAGTCACCACCGCACCGCCGACCCACCACCGCCATGCATCGACACAACAAATCACTGGATCCCTCACGTGAGTCCTTTTTCCATACATCACAGTCACGTCTTTGTCCTGGACGCCGCCTCCTGTCTCCTGTCTTACCACCCAGCCGCCCACTTCAGGAAACGCCCACCTCGCTTACCTCAACTCCGCTGGAAGATGATTCACCCAACTCCACCCGACTCCACCCCACTCTGCAAACTCCCCAATGCAAGATTCTGTTATACTCCTGCAAATTTCAACGCGATGCCCATGTTGAGGACCGTATAGTACGTTTTTTTACTCCTAATACATGATAACTGTGACCCGCTTGTCTGAGAATCTTCAAAAAACATCATCATAGTTTCGCGCGTTGTGCAGTGACGTTGAGGTGACGCAAGTGACGTGTGAAAGGAGACGTGAAGGGAGAGTGGACATGCAGAGGAGTGTTTGCACCTCCATGTGACGCAGGAAATACCACAGCTGAGAGGGATGTGACGTGACGGAGGGTGAAGGCAAGTGTGTGTACCTCCCTTAAATGGATGTGTGGATGAAACGCCTCCAGAGTGACGGGTGGAAACAGTGAGATAAGTGGAAGACAAACACTATGGAATGTTGGTGTGATGGTGGTGACGCAAGGCGAGAGGGATGCGTTGCGGCGTCCAAGAGGAGGGAGTCGCCAAGAACGTGGAGGTGGAAGGGGCGTCGAAGGAGTCAAGGGGGCGTGAGGGCGGCTGTGGCGACGGAATGGAGGCGGCGTCCTAGGCAGAGATTCCTCGTGATGAGCCCAACACCTGAGAGTCTCCACCTCTTTCATTACCTGCGGGAGGCTCGTTGCTATAATGATGTGGACAAAAATACTCCCAAGAGGGGACCATTTACAGTGACACTTGGAGCCTCCTGACCCAAATTCCAAATATACTCACGTCTTGGGCTTCTGTGAGGATACACATATTTTTCACCTTTATCATCTACCATTTATGAAAGAGACATCATGACTTCTTCATCCTCATCCCCATCTGTCTCATGCACTCTCCATCTCTGGCCGCAGTCACTCGTAAACAAACACAGGAACACACACAAACACACAAACACACAAACACTTTTTTTCTTTCAGTCTCCCACCTCGCCCGTGTATGGATATGCAAGAACAGGATCTACATTGCCAAATAAGTTTACCTCTGAATGAAATGTTGAAAAAAAACCACTCAAAGCGAAACCGTGTGGAATGAACAAGCTCGTAAACACTATTAAGGTCACGTGTTTGTTTGTTGTTTGTGTACTTAAGCTGGGTTGAGTCACGCTGTTTTTTTATATTTTTTTTTAGATGTTAATGTACAGGTTATTCGTTTTCGGCTTAAACCTTTGAATCGACTCATAGCTTTGTGTCGTAACTCTGTAAATATCTTGCGACACTTTCCTGGTTCACGGTCAAGAATCTCACTACTTCCTCCTTGCTTCGTACTCTTTCTCCCTCA
>JAXIVD010011179.1:7500-11811 GCA_036785275.1 Cancer borealis
TGAGTGCCAGGCAAATTCACTCATGATTAAACTCCAATATAAAATTTGTAGGAAATCGGTCCTTAAGCAACACAGAAAATATTAATGAGGCTGTTCATCCCTCCAAAGGAAGCTGTCACGTATTTCCTCATTAAATATATAAGTGAGAAAAATAATGAATCGAGTGTTTGATGTGTGAGTGTGTGTGTGTGTGTGTGTGTGTGTGTGTGTGTGTGTGTGTGTGTGTGTGTGTGTGTGTGTGTGTGTGTGTATGTGTATGTGTAATAATAATAATAATAATAATAAACGGTTTAATTTTAATTTACTTTACTTTATAGTTGCAGCCAGTTAGGCTGTGTGTGTATGTGTGTGTGTGTGTGTGTGTGTGTGTGTGTGTGTGTGTGTGTGTGTGTGTGTGTGTGTGTGTGTGTGTGTGTGTGTGTGTGTGTGTGTGAGGGAGGAATGACCGTATGTATCAAGTTAAATGAAGTGTGACAGAATGTAATTGTCACGTAATTGTCTGTCATGCTGAATATATCAAGTTTTTATCCATATTCGAAAGGCAAGTCACCTGATGAAATAATAATAATAATAATGATAATAATAATAATAATAATAATAATAATGATGGTAATAATAACACACACACACACACACACACACACACACACACACACACACACACACACACACACACACACACACACACACACACACACACACAGAGCCAATGTTCTCGTATTCGATTTAAAAAAATGTGAAAAAAAATGAAAGCGACTACAACATTCTTAATACGAGTCTCACCACATTACCTGCGAGGCTTGGAGGGAGGGAAACAGGGGAGAGGGAGGGAAACAGGGGACAGGGAGGTGGGTGAGCACTCATAAAAGGGGAATGGGGCGTGGCGAGAGTACTGGGAGATAGGGGAAGATAATGGCATGAAAAGGAAAAAAAGGGGAAGTAATAGAAAGATGAAAAAGATTACTAAGTTTTGATAATATGAAGATAATTGGATGGAAGGAAAGACAAGAAAGAAAATAAGAGGAACAGGTTAAGAAAAAGACGTAATATAATAAGGAAATTTTCTGTGATAAAGGAAAGTTTAAGAAATAATGAGTTTGTCGAAGGAGAGACGAGGAAAAAAAGGTAGAGTGAAGAAGAAGAGGAGGAGGAGGAGGAGGAGGAGGAGGAGGAGGAGGAGGAGGAGGAGGAGGAGGAGGAGGAGAAGGAGGGAGAAGAGGGGAGATAGGGAAATGCTCACAAAAGGAGATGGAGATAGAGGGGAAAGGAGAGGCGTGTGGTGGTGCTTGAGTGCGGCAAAGTATGTCTCATGTGACTCTTTCAACCCCAACGTGAAGGTATTTCAGGCACCTCACAAAGACTGAACCCTTCCTCCTCCTCCTCCTCCTCCTCCTCCTCCTCCTCCTCCTCCTCCTCCTCCTCCTCCTCCTCCTCCTCCTCCTCCTCCTCCTCCTCCTCCTCCTTCTCCTCCTCCTCCTCTTCTTCTTCCTCCTCCTCGTCCATTATCTCTTCGTCTCTTCGCTTCTTTTTCTCTAACTTCTGTCTCGTATCGTTATTCTTTCTCCATAATAATCCAAAAAATCAATGTTTTTTTCCATTCTTTTACCCTGAGTACCTGTCTGGCTACCTGTCTTAATCTCCAGGTAAGACGTGGCCACAGGTGTGATGCTGATCCTGTTTTTATAAGGCAGTAAGAATCTGAAGGAAATGGATGCTGTATTTTCCTTATCATAATGTTGTGGGTGGATTTAGAAGTGGATGGAAGTAGACTTGAGAGAATTGTAAATCTTTAGCAGTTTTTGGCATTAACCTTCAAGTCTTTCGATCAATATGAATGGATTTTTCGTACTACTGAGGCATGTTATCGCTGCGACACCTTCAGGAAAGACTCCCTCGTGCCGCGCTGGTGCCTGGCTGCGTGGCTCAGTGGTGCAGTGTTGGCAGTGTTGTGGGAGGCATTGTCCCCTTAAATACCCAGGCCACGTGCGGGTACGTACTTAGTGGTACGTGAAGGTGGTGTGCTGATTGTTACTCTTGTTGTTGTTGTTGTTGTTGTTGTTATCGTTATTATTATTATTATTATTATTATTATCATTATCATTTTTTTTTTATTATTATCAATTTGCCAGAACCAAAAACACTGAATATAAAATAATTCCTTATAGAAATTGATAACCATGGGTAAATTTCCCCCAAACACGTCATTTAATACATATTTTCTCCATCATATACATAACTTAATTATATAAACATCATCATATACTAAAGATTAACATTACATCCTACTTAAATATTCTTTTTTTTGTGTATATGCTAATCACTTTTTAATATCTACACACACACAGACACACACACACACACACACACACACACACACACACACACACACACACACACACACACACACACACACACACACACACACACACACACACACACACACAGTCTCCTTCATCCACGCCCTCATTATGCACCCACCCCCTCCCGACCCCCCTACCTCTCCCGCCCTCGTCATCCCCTCAAGAATAAATCACTGCATGCGGGAACTCACTTAGTTTTGGGGTCGTGACGTCACATGTTTACGATACAGTCACAGCTTCCCGAACTGGCGCCAAAAAGAGGATAAAGGACGTTCACCTACTTAAGGATTCCAACACTTTAATACTTCTCAATTTCCTCTTAATCTTCTTTTAACATTTTTCAAGCTCCCTTCAATCGTCTTTAACATGTTTCAAGCTTCTCTCAATCCTCTTTAACATTTTTCAAGCTCCTACTATTTTTTCTATAGTATTCTTAGTAACGTTAGTGTAGCTTCCCGTTTAAATTTTTTTTTTCTCTCTCTCTCTCTCTCTCTCTCTCTCTCTCTCTCTCTCTCTCTCTCTCTCTCTCTCTCTCTCCTCTCTCTCTCTCTCTCTCTCTCTCTCTCTCTCTCTCTCTCTCTCTCTCTCTCTCTCTCTCTCTCTCTCTCTCTCTCTCTCTCTCTCTCTCTCTCTCTCTCTCTCTCTCTCTCTCTCTCTCTCTCTCTCTCTCTCTCTCTCTCTCTCTCTCTCTCTCTCTCTCTCTCTCTCTCTCTCGCTCGCTCGCTCGCTCGCCCGCCCGCCCGCCCGCCCGCCCTCCCTCCCTCCTCCCTCCCTCCCTCCCTCCCTCCTCTCCCTCGTCGCTCTCTCTCTCTCTCTCTCTCTCTCTCTCTCTCTCTCTCTCTCCTCTCTCTCTCTCTCTCTCTCTCTCTCTCTCTCTCTCTCTCTCTCTCTCTCTCTCTCTTTGCAGTAGCCTCAAGGGTGGTCTGTGCAGTACAAGTCACGTTATATACTCATAAACCTTTATTGACTCACCTGATTCTGGCCCCTTCAGGCACGCCAAGGTAACAGGAGGAGAAGGAGGAAAAGAGGAGGAGGAGGGAGGAGGAGGAGGAGGAGGAGGAAGGAATGTGATATCTGTGATGGATACAGTTAATTCTCTCTATAATGTTCTTCGCTGTAATATTTCAATACTGTTCTGCACACACTGTTGACTACAATGATGTCGTCGCTCAAGCCTCATAGCAAGTGTCAGCGTGGGAATGAATGGTTTTGGGAGAGAATATAAAGACTTTCTTAAGGGCGTCATTAGTTGTATGTACCGGATGATTTACGTGGTTGGCGGCGTGAAGAGGAGGAGGAGGAGGAGGAGGAGGAGGAGGAGGAGGAGGAGGAGGAGGAGGAGGAGGTTCTTCTTTATTTAATTAAGGTTTATTAGGTATTTTTAATCACTTGCAGAATGGTGATGGATACAAAAAAGATGACAATAGCAATCATGATAATCCTAATGATGGTAATAAGGATAATAATAATAATAATTGTAATAATAATAATAGTAATAGTAATAATAATAATAATAATGATGATGGTAATAATGATAAAAATAATAATATTAATAAAAATAGTGATTATGATAATTGTTACAACAATAATAATGATAATAATAACAATGATGATGATGATAATGACGATGATGACGATGCAGTGTCCATGATTGTTTGTCTCTCTTAATAGTGTCATTGTTATATTATGTCTTTTCTGAAGGTGGCACAAAGAGGGAAGGGGGGACACTGCACTTGCCAACCTCCCCTCAACCTCTCACTACCTCCCTCCCTCCATCATTACCTACTCCTCCTCCCTATCTGTCCCTCTCACCATGCCCCCCAATATTTTCCCTCCGTCCCCCTTCACCTGTCCCGTCCCCGCCCCTTCTTCAGTACCTGCTCCCTTCCCCTGTCCCCCCCTAACCTCCCCCCGACCCCTTGGAGTCACCTGATGTCTTACTCATCGTCTG
>JAXIVD010011180.1:0-11811 GCA_036785275.1 Cancer borealis
TTACATCCAATCGGAGAGCTGGAATTGATATGCGATGACCAATCAGCAGTGAGAATGGCTGAGTCGTGGCCAATCACGACCCAGATAACAGGACTGGACTGAGAGAGAGAGAGAGAGAGAGAGAGAGAGAGAGAGAGAGAGAGAGAGAGAGAGAGAGAAGAGAGAAGAGAGAAGAGAGAAGAGAGAGAGAGAGATGGAAATATTTCACCACAGTCAAATATATACGAGTGTTAGAGAGAGAGAACAAAAAAAAAAAGAAGAGAAAGAAAGATAGAAATATATCACTACAAGTAAATATACAAATAAATAAGAATCTTCAGTGAAAGAACAATTTATTTATGTATTCTACTTACACATTTTTGCGCTGCGCTGTGTTGGTTTTTACGTTATCTGCGCAGTGAGTCTTGTTCACTAATGCGCATAACAAGACTGGGGTTAACTTTGTATAATGTATCACTCAGTATGCAAATTATATCTTTCCTCTCCTCTTCTTCTTATTCTTCTTCTCTTTCTCCTCTTCTTTTTCTCTTCCTCCTCTTCTTCTCTTCCTCCTCTTTTTCTTTTTCTCATTCTCCTCGTCTCATTCTCTCCTCTTCTTCTTTTTCTCATCCTCTTCTTCTCATCCTCTTCTTCTCTTCCTCTTCTTCTTCTCTTCCTCCTCTTCCTCACATCATCTTCCTTCTCTTCTTTTCATCCTCTTCTTTTTCTCATCCTCCTTCTCTTCTTCTTATCCTCCTCTTCTTCTTCTAATCTCCTCCTCTTCTTCTCCTTCTCATCCTTCCCTTCTTCTTCGCATCCTTCTCATCCTCATCCTTCAATAATTCCATCCTAACTTCGTGACAGGATTTAACATGTTAGTATCCTATTCTTCTATCCATTTCCTTATCCTACGGCTAATCCTTCTCTCCTATCCCTTTCTTTATTCTAATTTTATAATCCTTCTTCTCTCCTATCTGTGTTTTCATCCTACATTCTATTATCCTATTCTTCTATCCGTTTCTCCTTCTTACATTCTATTATGCGTCTTAGTGTGCGTTTTCGTGTGCGTTTTCGTGTGCGTTTTCGTGTGCGTTTTCGTGTGCGTCATCGTGTGCGTCTTATCCCATATCTGGACATTTTAAAGAACCTCCACGCGAGACTTAAATCAAACCCGATGACAATGAGTTCGGATAATTATTTACGGTGTACGTGGGTTCAGAGGTGGCCGGAGAACAAGAGGCCATAAATAAAGGCGAAATAATATAAATAAAGTGACAGCTCCGGCCCACTCATCATTTGTAATTCCCGCCACTAACAAGGGTCGTGCGTGTGTTGGCGAGGGTCAACGTTTGTCTGCCTCGTAAAGTTAGTTAGTGTCTGGAGTGCCTGCGAGCCGATGTGCATGTCCTTATTTCGTGTGTTCTCTCAATTTGCCGGCTGTCTCCTGTTCCCTGATAAATGCATAGTAAGGTATTCCCGTAAAGATCCTCCTCTCTTCTCCCCTTCCCCTTCTCCTCCCATTTACAGGTGAGGAAATACACCTGTTGACACCTGTACTCTATCTATCGTAAGTGTTGTGTGTTATCTGTTTCCTAATGCATCGTAGAAAATGGGATGTCGCCCGTCTAGTTAGTTGTTTTGGGTTATATGAAAATTGTCGTTATTTTTTGTCACTTAAAATGATATTGTGTGATAACGTAATAGTGGACAAAAATAAATGATGTGTTTGCAATAAATGACAAATGTTGCGTCTTGTTATTAGTTACTGCGGAAGTGAATCATTTTTGGCGGGACGTGGAGGAGGAGGAGGAGGAGGAGGAGGAGGTGGTGGTGGTAGTACTCGCTCGCTCCCACAATGCATCACGACAGAGACATCAGCGAGGCGCCAAGACAAGTAAGCATCGCGCCTTCCTGCCCAGGCTTTACCCTAACAATGAATCGATAAATATTCAATATAATGATCAAGAGTCCAACACAAAGCCAGCTGGGTCTTGGAGGTGAGGTCGACAGTTAGTCAGTGTGTTGGGTAGTCCACTTAACGAGGCAATTCTGTGGTTGATTTATTAGTTACGAGAAACGAAGTGATTACAGACACGAGTTTTGTTGTGTATGGAAGGTGGGAAGGAAGGAGAGGAAGGAGATAAAGTGGGAGAGAAGGAAGAGGAAGGGAAAAGGAAGAGGGTAGGTGTTAAGAGAGAAGAGAGGAGAGGAAGATGCGTGCAAGGAGAAGAGAGAGGAGGTGGGAATGGGGAGAGAAGGAGAGGAGGTGATGGTGAAGGCGTAAAAAGAGGGAGGTGTGTGTGAGGGGTGGTGGTGGTGGTGGTGGTGGTGGTGGTGGTGGTGGTGGTGGTGGTGGTGGTGGTGGTGGTGGTGGTGCAGAGTAATGGTTGAGGTGAAGACTGTGAGAGTCAGACAGATTGCCTAAAATTAAATTAGCAAGTCTAATGGAGGAACTGATAAAATGTTGTTCTCATAGTATATCTTAACCCAAACTTACATTTTAGTGCAAACACACACGCACACACACACACACACACACACACACACACACACACACACACACACACACACACACACACACACACACACACACACACACACACACATACACACACACACACACACACACACACACACACACACACACACACACACACACACACACACACACACGTACACACACACACGTACACACACACACGTACACAGGCACGCAAAGCCACACACGCACGCACGCACACACCTCCAGTTAAGAAGAAAATACAATTACACGCTATTTATTATATAACTTTTTTTTCTTAATGGTGTTAACGTATTGGAAAAAAGAAAAACAAATTGAAACCTAATTCTTATTATAACCATTCCATCCAAGTCAATAAACAAATAACATAGTAAAAGCAACGCCAGAATTTTCCTCATCTATCTTTTTTTTCTTT
This sequence comes from Cancer borealis, assembly GCA_036785275.1. Classification (NCBI taxonomy): domain Eukaryota; kingdom Metazoa; phylum Arthropoda; class Malacostraca; order Decapoda; family Cancridae; genus Cancer; species Cancer borealis. The sequence continues at coordinate 2,916 of JAXIVD010011180.1, forward strand.
TCTTTCTTATTTATTATTTTCTTTTTTCTTTTATTTTATTTTCACTTTCGACGCATACTCATTAACAATTCCTGACTCGCCTCAACTTGGCGCCACCAGGCCAGTGATCTTATCTTGATCCTTGTTGGCTTGTCTTATAAACTCAGAATTAGGGAAATGCACACAGATGGCAGGAAGTCACGACCAACAACAATGAAATCTTAAGTCTTTCCCACCAAGTCGTTCATCACCACAAGCTTCTTAATGCGTCTTCCTATCAGTAAAAACAGCAAAGTCGTGTTAGGAAAGAAGAGAAAAGGAGCAGCAAACATAAGAGGAGTAGCAGAAAAGTGCCTTGACATTCCACAAACACAAGAGTCATTGCTACTAACTCATTCACTTCTTCAGATATTTCCACACGAGTTATCTTGATGACAAAGACGCTTTCAGTCTCAGTCTTGCTTTGCCTACCTGCACAAGGAAGGGAGGAGGAGGAGGAGGAGGAGGAGGAGGAGGAGGAGGAGGAGAAGGAGGAGTAAGAGGAGGAGTAGGAGGAGGAGGAGGAGAAGGAGGAGGGAGGATGTAAGCTCAAAGGGTCAGGGTAAGAGAGAAGGGGGGGAGGTATTTCTCTTTTAACATACAGTAATTAATAGCTGGATGATGTCATGTCCTTGTGTTTGTTTATGAAATTTATTACCTTTAGAACACCTGAGGGAAGGTGTACAAGTGGGACGGAAGCTTGAGGTGACAGGTGAGAGCAGGTGGGAGGCTCGTCAAGCTCATTCAGATCGCCTTTGAAGGAGTTAATTGAGTGTTCTTCAAATCACCTCCCATTGACTGCCTCACAGGGGAATGCTGAGCCATTATCCACTTTTCGGGATGTTTATCAGAACCTACTTATCCATCGCTGGTTAATGGTGCCTCCTTAGTCTTCTTGGATTATTACCTCCTCCTCCTCCTCCTCCTACTCCTCCTCCTCCTCTTTTTCTTCCTTCTTCATCGTCGCAGCTGTTGACATAACCAGACAAATGAAGTCTCCTTTCATCAGTAAAAATGTGACGAGGCGGGTTACTTCCTCTTGGTGGCAGTGATAAACTTACGAAATGGTCGGTCATCCTTCACGACACTTGATGTTATCTCGTCCGTCAGCCTCAGTGATGATGTTGATCTCCCTGCGATGCTTATGGAGGCTGCTGCTAAGTAGGCGGCGTGTTCCCAGGCATGAAGATCTGTCTCCTGCGATTACTGGCGGTCTTTAGAGGAGCCTTGCTTGATGCGATCTCAAATATTACATGTTTGTCTCCTGTCAGACCTCACCGCCGCGGGGTGTTAGCTAATCGACAGTGAGATCTTTCGTGCGAAACTTCACAAATAAAGCCTCGCGGGTCAGTGTGAGTTGGCGCGCTGCTGTCTGAAGGGTTTATGGCGCACATTCACTGCCTTGATGTGACCACCTGACTAGACACTCGTTCAGACGGGACCTGGTGGTGGTTTGATGCTCCTCTTGATCACGTTGCTCAGCCAAGGTAATGAACAGGTGACTCCAGGACCAGCGGTGTTGTGGGTGTAGAAAGGTGTTGACATGCAGGGTCGGGGGGTGATGGGTGGGTAAGGGGATGAAGGGGTGAAGGGGTGATGGGTAGGGGGAGTTACAAGGTGAGAAGTGAGAGTTGTGGGATTTGCATGTAAGGGAAGGATTGGGGTAATAAGGAGGAAGGGGAGGTATAGGGAGGGTTGAATGGGATGAGGATAGAGAGTAGAAGGGGAATAGAGGAGGATGATGAGGTAAGGGAAAGTATAAAGGATGAATACAGATGTTGGACAGGAGAAAAAAAATTAAAAGATGGAAGTTTTTCATGATGTTTTACCCTTCCTCGATGAATAATGAAAACAAGGAATTAGTTATAAGTTGAAGATAACTAAAAAAACCTCCACTAATACTTTAATTACATATATTTTAGGATATAATGTTTACCTTTATTTTGCTACAAGAGGAAGCTTCACTCACTCTTAACGAGGCAATGATGATCAAAAAGACAGACGAAGAAATTATACAAATGCAAAAACGAATACATTTACAACACTTACAATTTTATCTCCTTTAAAAAATTGTGAGAAACTATAAATTCTCTCGTTTTCTTTCATTTGTGTTTTATTTGCAATGCCATTTACTTTTATTGACATGTATCACTCGGTTTAATGGATTTATATTCTTACTTTAAATACAAGAAAAGGAATCAACTCTCTAATATGGAAGTTCAACATGATAAGTATTTTTTTCATACAAGTTACAGAACACAATCCAACAACACACATGCAATTCATTTAGTGTTTTCCTTACGTAGATTTTCCTTCCCGTTGTGAAGGTGAGAAGGAAGAAGGAAGTGACGTGACAAACAGAGATTAATAAGAGACAGTTCATGAGGTCAACGAAGCTTGTGTCGCCGTGAGCTCAGAGGAAGAGAGTAAAAAAAATATCATGCAGAATCAACTCTCTCACGCAACAAGAAATAACAGAAAAATAAAAATCTTGAAACCGAGAATAAACATAAAATCGTGTACATTTTCAAACTTTTCACAGCAGTATTTTTTTTTCTGAACAATTATTTTTTTGTTGAATATAATTAGAAAAAAAACAAAAACATATTCCTCAGATTACTTACACTTTATTTTTTACCATATAATAATTTTTTTCAATCACAAAGAAAGAGAGAAAGAGAGAGTAAAGAAGAGAAAGAGGATAAACCAAGTGACCTTAAACTTTAAACCTTACCTATGTAGTACAAGTTCATTTAAAAGTCCTGCTGTTCTCTCATGTCCACTCATAAATAACTTTGGCATTAAGCACACACGTTAAAACCAAATGTAGACAGCGGGGGAAAGGTGAACAAGAAACACTTGACTTAATTTCTTCCATCTTGGTTTCATTTGAGTTGTGTTGAGATGGGAAACACACTTCAAAGCCGCCATGTTGTTTAGACTCACTTTTGGTCCACACTGTAACACGAGGAGACAGCATTGTAACTTTATATACAAACAAAACCATTAACATAAACTTAACACAATGCTAAACGATGTATTTTTTTTTCTTTCAAAGCTAAGATATTTTTTTTAACATCGTAGTTCTGGTGAAAATATATATATATTAATAAATGACAGAAAGTTACTTCCAATTCCTTTCTCAGTGTGATGTGGGAAACAATTTTATGTCATCTATAGGTTAACCTTATATTGACCTTACTTGACCTTACCTTCCAGACCACCACCACCACCATCACCACCACCACACAGACAAAACACATAAACACAACAGCAAGTAAAGGAAAATCATACATACATACATACATACATACATACATACATACATACATACATACATACATACATACACTCACCTTTCCCAAAAAACAGAAACATTCAAATCTCGTGTTTTTCCAAATGTTTCTTTCTGACCTTAAACCTTTTCCCACAGGCTGCCGGGACGCTGGTCAGGTCATGGGTGGGTGGGGGGCTGGGGTGGGGGGAGGTCACAAGGTCAGGGGTCACATGGGGACTGTCACAAGTAGGCCGTAGAGTCATACCTTGGAATGACCTCAGACTGTCTTTAATGTGACCCCCTACCTGTTGTGACCTCCCCTCTCCCTTCCTCTATGCTGCCCCTCTTTCCCCTTTCCATTTTTTTTACCTCCCCTTCGTCCCCTTTTCCTTCTTCTTTGCCTCCCTTTCCCCTCTCTTTACCTCTGCATCTCCCCTTCTTCCCCTCTTTTTGCCTCCCTATTTAACATTCTTCCCCTCTCCCTACCTCTTTACCTTCCCTTCTTCCCCTCTTCCTACCTCTCTATCTCCCTTCTTTCCCCTCCCCTCTTTCCCCTCTACCTCCCCCCTTTCCCCTCTCCCTGCCTGCCTGCCATCGCTTCCTCCGTCACCGTCACCTTCAGATAACAGGTAAGCGTCTTGTTACGTTATTTTGTTACATGTTTAGAACGTGTTAAATGTTTCTTTGGTTACTTATTCTTTCATACTTAAAGGATATGATTATGTGGTTGGAAGTTACGTGTTTTTTCTACGTAAAACCAACGCAATGGAGTGGGTTTAATGATGTGGTTTAAGGTGTTATTTACTGATTATTCACCTGAGTTTGTACAGACAGGTGAGACAGAGTGGCTTGAACACCTGTGATTTTATTGAGGGTATTTTTTTTTTTTTTTCTTCTTTTTTAAATCACAGAAAGAGACGTAAAAATGTACAATTGCTTAACCCAAAATGTATGACTTCCAGCAATCACGACCTTATAAACATGATATTAAAGTCGTATTTTAATCTTTTTTATCATATACTTACAGATCTTTTTTACATTTTTTATTATAATCTGACGAATTTTTTATTATCTTATTTTATACATTTTTTTTTTTTTTAATTCATCATCATTACTTAGCTTCGTTAAGAAGAAAAAAAAAACATGACTTTAAAGATGTATTTTAATCTCTTTTCAATAATAGACTGACGAATATTTCTTACAATTATTTATTATAGACTCACAAATCTTTTTTCTTTATATATATATATTTTTTTTTTCAATCGGCATCATTATTTAGCTCCATAAGAAAAAAAAAGGTAAATAAAAACAAATAAAAATAATTGTTAGCGAGCGTTCTCTTCGGTTCTCATCATTACTAACAATTAAGGCTTCACACTGCTGAACTAACGCCGGTGAGCAGGCAACCCACAGCAAGGCCCGACCGATTACCGACCATTGCGTGATATTACACTGAATCTCTAGTGGTTCAATTGCACGATTTGGCGAAGAGGCATTTTTGATGTGGTGGGGAGGGAGGAGGGGTAGGGAGGCTGGGTGTGGTGGGGAGGAGGGGAGGGGAAGGGAAGCAGGATGGGGTGAAGGAGAACGAGGAAGAGGAGGAGAGGACGGACGTATAAGAGGTGAAAGAAGAGAAGAAAGACAAGGAAGGTTAAAGGAGGGAATAGATGGACGTGATAGAGGGGGAAAAATTGGGGGAAAAACAGGAATGATTGAGTGTGTTTAAGGAAGGTTAAGATAGATGTTCTTTACTTGACTTACTGAACGGCCTCTGGGTATTTCTTTTCTTTTATTTATTTGTTCTATGTATTATTTTCTCAGTCGTGTTTGGTTGAGTAATAAATAAATAGTTTACTTACTTTTAAACATCTTATATTAGGAAACTTTTTTTTTATGTATATATCAAGCACTTCAGTTTTTCTTTATCCTATCTTCACACTTAACATTATCTTTATTGTTTTCTTTATCTTTCTCTGTATCACGTGTTCTCAAATGTGTTACTACTACTCTTGTGTCACATTTGTATCTCCCGTTTTCTGTTTGGTTTCAGTGTCTCTTCAATATGTTTTAGTTGCCCTTCCAAGTAACATGTTAAGTGTGTGTGTGTGTCTCACCTGGAGTGGCCACCTGCATCCAATTAGGAAAATGAACCTCAAAAAGATCAAAGGAAAATATTAGTATGAAAACACACACTAGTGATCACGACAGCCAGTAAGAAAGATGATTAATCTATCTGTCTAGTTGTCTGACAGGAACAGCTGCAGTGAAAGCATGCAAAGGCTGTTTTGTTTAGGCTGCAGTGTAGAATGATTTTTGTAACTTTTTAAAACGATGGTGTAGTGTAGATTCAAGCAAGTTTTTTTTTTTTTTTTTGTAATCTGAGGAAGTTTTTCATAATATAATATTCTTGCAAAAATTAAAAAGATAAAGTAGTGTTTAAAAATAGTGTTTAAAAGTCATTGAACAAGCTGAAAGATGCAATATAACACGTGAACAATCATACTACATAGATTTTTGAGTTTTATGAATATTTTACTATTTTTATCAGTATATAAGGAATTTTTTTGCGCTTGTTTCCCTGTCAGAGTTTAGTTTAATCATCACGTGTATCAAAGAAGACAACATCGCAAATTGTCTTCCTCATAACATCATTACAACCTCATTTATAATTAATCATAGTAAGTTATAGTCAATTATAGTCACAGAAAGTAATTGAATGCATTAAGATACCTCGTAAGCAACAAAAAATAACAAACACACACAAAAAAGAGGAAGGGAAAGGATCTTAATAAAACACAATCCTTAAAAAGAAACCAGCAACGTAAATTACATCTATTCTTTTCGGGAGATGAAGGGGTGGAGGGGCAAGGGGTAATAGTAGTAGTAGTAGTAGTAGTAGTAATAGTAGTAGTAGTAGTAGTAGTAGTAGTAGTAGTAGTAGTAGTAGTAGTAGTAGTAGTAATAGTAGTAGTAATAGTAGTAATAGTAATAGTAGGAGTGGGAAGGAAAAACAGTAAATGAAAGTTGACTCCAGGAACGGGAAAATCAAGTAAGTAAGTAAAGTAATGAAGTGGAAAGTTGGTGTTGCTTGGTAATGCTGCAACGAAATCCGATAAACAGGAGAACATCATTTAGGGAGAAAGTTTTTTACCCTGGCTGATGATTCCCAAGTCACGGAGTAAATGGCCTTGAGATTCATGCCTGAGGGGTGAGGAGGGAACGGTGGAATGTGTGGAGTGTGGCGCAGTACTCTATAGGGAGGGAGAGATAGATAGTTAAATAGATAGATAGATAGATAGATAAATTGCTAATTAGTTTGTTTGTTAGTTAGTCAGTAAATCAGTCAGTCAGTTGGTTCATTATTCAGATAGTAAGTTTGTCAGATATGTATATAAATAATAGATAGTTATATGGATAGATAGATAGATGGATGATAATGAGGATAAGTTAGAGGTGGAGGAGCAGGAAGAGAAGATGATAGAGGAGCAAGAGGAAGAGGAGGAAGAGGAGGAGGAGGAAGAGGGTATGTATTGCGCAACTCTTAAAGGGACTTGGTGAAGGAAGAATAAGTGAAATGCGTATTATGGTTTGGAGAATGAGTAAGAGAATGAGGATAAGGAATATACTGCAGTACTTCTCTTTATAGAATGAGGAAGAAAAGCAACAACATAACAAAGAAGATGAATACAAAGAGTAATAGTGAAGGAAAATGGAATAAATAAAAACAACACACAGATTTAAAAAAGGAAATTAGGAAACAATGAAAGAGAGATAGAGACGAACGAGAACAATGAAATAAGAAGACTTGACCTGAGAGAAGAAAAAGAGAGAGAGAGAGAGAGAGGAGAGAGAGAGAGAGAGAGAGAGAGAGAGAGAGAGAGAGAGAGAGAGAGAGAGAGAGAAGAGAGAGAGAGAGAGAGAGAGAGAGAGAGAGAGAGAGAGAGAGAGAGAGAGAGAGAGAGAGAAAAAAAAAGTAGAATCAGAATCACACGAGGACACTAACACCTAAAAAGGATGAGGTACCCGGTAGGACAATAGGATATGAGAAGTACCAGGATGTATCAGGAAGGATCGAGAGGGCAGGGTAGATAGAGGCGCAGGATAGCTCAGGAAGGACAGGTGAGAGTGAGTGTGAGAGAGAGAGGGTGAGGGAACAGGATGAGTCAGGGAGGACGGGGTCAGGGAAAGGGGGAGGGGGGAGGGGGGGAGGGGTAGGGGTATGGAGGGAGGGTAGGGGAGTAAACAACCGCAAGTGTGTTAATAAAGGAAGTATGTATTGAGAAGGACGTCTTGATCCTCCTCCTCCTCCTCCTCCTCCTCGACATCACTTCACTGCCAGAATTAACCGTGAGCTTCGAACGATGGCTTGGCTTGGCCTGGTGCAAAAAAAAAATGAAAAAAAAAAGTAAAATTTGGAAAACGAAAGAAGGGAATTATTATCACGAATGAAACACGAATGAAACCGAATGATGTGTCAAATATATATACAAACAAAGATGAGAGGGAAACAACACAAAGACGGATTTTCAAACCTTTATACTGAATGCAGCTGGAAGGAACAACAACAACAACAACAACAACAACAACGCAATATTACCTCAAACGTAAGAATAAAAGGAGTTACTCATTATACCATAACGGAATGAAGAAAGGAAAAGGAGGAGGAAGAGGAGGAGGAGGAGGAGGAGGAGGAGGAGGAGGAGGAGGAGGAGGAGGAGGAGGAGGAGGAGGAGGAGGAGGAGGAGGAGGAGGAGGCGAAGGAGAAAGAGCAGATCGAGGCAAGAGTAGACAGAGGCAAAGTAATAGAAGATAGACAGGTCACAACATCAACCATTACTGAAATGAAGGAACAGAAGAGAAAGTTGCAACACGAGGGAACAAAGGAATCAAAGGAGTGAAGAGAAGACAACAAAAGGAAGAAGACACACCACCACCACCACCACCACCACCACCACCACCACCACCACCACCACCACACCACCACCACCACCACCCACCACCACCCACCTCCTCACGTAAACCTAACAAACATTCATGAATTATAAAACCCAAAACAACACGATTCTCACCAGCAAGCATTTGAAAAACTATCCATTCACCTCGATGTTGCCAAAAAAAAAAAAGAAGGAAACAATAATGATACTCGGAAATTCCATCAAAAAGAAATTGAAGGAATGAATCGCAAGGAAGCAAAAGGATTTCAAACTTTGTGTAATTGAGAAGTTAATTACAGTTTACACACAAGGGAGGAAAAAGATAATTAAGGAAAGTGTTTTTGAGAAGATTTTACAAAGGTTTTCAGCACCTCGTTGGGATAATCTGACCCTTTCTTTCTTTCTTTTTTTCTTTCTTTCTTTGTGTTGTGAAAAGATGGAGTGATTTTCAATTCCTCTATTTCTTTTTTCTTAAAGCTTCGAAAAAAAAACCTCAGTTAAAAAATACATGAAATCAAAACATGGATGAATAAGGAAACAAATTAAAACAAGTGGAAAGACGAGACAAAAACCAAAAAAAAACGAAAAACAAAAACCGTATGAAATAAAAATAAAGAAACAGAAAAACAGAGGAAAATATAATAACGAAAGCAAAAAGGAGGATAAC
>JAXIVD010011181.1:0-2500 GCA_036785275.1 Cancer borealis
GTGTGCGTTTGCTTATTTCTAGATAGTTTTGATGTTTTTATCTATTGTCTGGTATTGTAATTTATTCTACCATTGTGTTGTGTTGTTTTATCATAGTTTTTTCCTTCTTTTTTTTTTTTTTTGCTGCGTAATGGTTTGCATAAATGATTGTTGATGTATTGCGAAAAAAAAAATATATATTCGACCATGAAAACCTAACATTCTTGAATACCATAAATATTTTAGCTGCTTTTGAGTTGATTCATTGTTTTTATTCTCATTTTTATTATGTGGTTAGTAAATTTACTTATCTTTACTATGAAATCTCTCTCTCTCTCTCTCTCTCTCTCTCTCTCTCTCTCTCTCTCTCTCTCTCTCCTCTCTCTCTCTCTCTTTCTCTTTCTCTTTCTCTTTCTCTCTCTCTCTCAGTACGGTGTGTGGAGGAGATAAGTGGCTGCGATAAGTATAAAGGTTGGTGTCACCTTCACTATCAGATATGGCACCAACCTTTGCCTCCTCCTCGCCCCTTAAGTGCCTTCAGCCTGTGCACTGCGAGGTCACATCTCCAACACACTGGATCACAGGCCGCGCCCTCTCTACTCAATGGGTCATCTTCCTTTCCCAGTGTAGGTCATCGTTATGGTAGAATGGGTCATGGTAGTTACGTTTATATTGTTTTAGTGAGTCTATATTTACGTTCTAATACTACTACAAACATTTATATTATTTTAAGATCAACGTGCTGTATAAAAAATATGTTAGTCAGCCAACCAATCTGACGGAGTACCTAAGCGTAACAAACATTTAGCAACTCCCGGTCTGCGCATCGTGGAGATATGTGGAGGCGGTATAAAGCATGTTGGTGCGCAGTTACCTGGTGTTTGTATGTATGTATGTACGAGCCTGAGGTGTTCGTGGTGAATTCCTTTGCTTGGTGGTTATCATTGAGTGTGGAGTCAGTCTTTATTAGATGGGGAATGACCTTGATAGATAATGCACGAGTGGTTAGATGTAGAATTCCATCGTTGTCTGTATTGATTTTTTATTTCATTATTTTTTTTCTCTCCCATTTCCCAATTTATCATTAAAATCTATAATTCCACACTCTAAATTATAATTATCACCGTTAACACAAGTTTTAATGGAGCTGTGTGTGTGTGTGTGCAGGTGTGTCAGGTGTGTGTGTGTGTGTGTGTGTGTGCAGGTGTGTCAGGTGTGTGGCACTATCTGGCGGCGCGTCACCTCCCGTCGGGTGTGTGTCACTCATCGGGTTATCAAGATTAATTGCAGTTTATCTCAAGGAGTTTTTAAAAAGGAGGAAAGAGATCCTTGATAGATAATGTAATGGACTCGTTATAGATTTTATACTTCTCTCTCTCTCTCTCTCTCTCTCTCTCTCTCTCTCTCTCTCTCTCTCTCTCTCTCTCTCTCTCTCTCTCTCTCTCTCTCTCTCTCTCTTTATATTCGATTATAGTGTGTAAATTATAATATTGCACATTAAAAAATCAACACGTGCTTTGAATGACACCTTCATAGCATGTCATTTTAGTTTGTTTTTTTCAGTATTGAAGAAGAAACTCCTGTTCTAAGATCACTATAGACGAAACAATATGCAGTGTCCTAATGTTATATTTTTTTGTTAGTTTGACACGAGGTATCTCCGCGATAAGGCGTGAAGTGCACAGTCAGTACAAGGGTGTGTGGAAACGACACACGTCTTACGTAAACACCTGGAGCGTGAATTGTCGTGGTGATGAAATAGAGTTTAGTACACATGTGATAGTCCGCCTCAACTAACACTTATGTAAGTAAACAAAGCTTCCTATACGATTACACCTTCACTACGACTTTCTACTCACTCATCCCTATTCTGTCCACCTCCCTTATGCAAGAGTTAACCAGTATCTTCACTCTTTCTTCCCTAGTACTGGTAAACTCTGGAACTCTCTACCTGGATCTGTATTCCCACCTTCCTACGACTTGAACTCATTTAAGAGAAGAGTATCAAGACACCTGCAAACTTAATTTAGCTTCTCTTTTTTGGTTACTCTCTTTTCTTTAAGGAACCGGCATTACAAGTGGGCCTTTTTTAATTACGTGTTTCATTGCCCTTGGCCGGTTTTCCATTTACACTAAAAAAAATAATAAATATGAGTCCTTGGTGTGGCGTCTTTGCGAATTTCCTGCCGCGTTAATCTGAGGATAAGGAGTATTGAGGTGTAATATAGAAGGAGGAGGGGAAGGGGAAGGGGGAGTGGGTGGAGTTAATTAGCGAGGCACAGTCGAGTGTAATCAGCGGCGGCTGATAGCACGTAACGAGAGTCTTAATTACCTAGTTGAGGGATTACTCTCTTAATCCCCAGGTAAAGACGCGGGTGTGGGAGTGGGTATACAAGCCTGGGTGTAGCGGGATGTAGGTGTTAATGTGTAGCAGGGGAGTAAGTGTAAATGTCAGGGTATAGCTAGGGTGTGGGTGCCAGGGTGTAGCTAGGATGTGGGTGCCAGGGTGTAACGGGGGTGT
>JAXIVD010011181.1:5000-11809 GCA_036785275.1 Cancer borealis
CTTTGAGTGTCATTGTGTTCAGCCTCCCGAAGCCTCCTACACGTGGCTGTACACACCTGACTGCCACTTTGCTTCACTCTGTATCATTATGGATCCTCGCTTGCTTGTTGTGTGTCGTTTTCATTACATTCATTTGTGTTTTGAACAACATATCAAATATCTTATTTTGAACCAAGTTGATCAACCTTTAGATATTTCATTTCAATGTTAATTTCTAGTCATGAAATGCATTAACTTTTTATTATTAGTTCTGGTTTCTATCCTTCCCTTGCTTAAGTGTACCTGGTACATGCGATGAAATATTTTTTCTATTCTATTTTACTTGTAATTAAGGAATTTTATCCGAATTAGCCATTTAACAGAAATATAAGCATGTGTGTTTTTTCATAGCTTATTTGCTGTTATAAGATTCAGACTTCTTGTACTATTATATGGGTCATGTTTGGGTTGTGAAGTATTGTGATTTCCAATATTTGATTGGATTATTTTTGGAGGGAGTCTTTTGTTTATGACATTTACATTCATCTTGAAACAAGGGAACTCATGGCACAGCTTGAGAGATGGAGCAGGTGTGGCAGGAGTCACGTTGAGGGTACTCGTGACATGTGTGGAGACAGACAGGTGCGGCATGTGGTGGGCTGAGGCAGATGGAAAAATGACCGGCAGTACGTAGTAGGAGGTGAGCCAAGTGTAGTGAAGGTGTGGCGGAGTGTAGTGAGAGGCTGTACTCACCGGCAAGGTCTGGGTGTAGTCTAGGATACATGAGGCCCGCCCGGGCGAACCAGTCGAGAGCGGCGGGCGGAAGGGCGACGGCACCGTTCTTGAGGGCAGAGAGAGCCTGAGCGTCCAGAAGGGGTGAGGCTGCCCCCGGTGGGAAAGCGGCGGCGGGGAAGAGAGCAGGTGGCACAGGGTACTGGTAGAGATGCGGAGGCATGAGAGGCACTGTGCCCGTACCCAGCACCCCTGAGGCGCGGCCCAGCAGCGCCGGAGAGGCCAGGGAGTGAGGCGGCGGCTGAGGGCTATGGGGCGGCGATGGCCCGGGTGAGCTTCCGACCTCATGCGAGAGGGCGGCAGGGCTGAGGGCGCGCCGCCCGCCGCCCTCCACCACCTCGCGTGACAACAGCGACTCTATACAGAACGACTTTCTCTCACTGCTCGCCATGGCGGCGACGGCGCTGGTGGGTGTAGTGGTTGCGGCGGCGGCGGAAAGTCAGTATTGCGGCTGGAGGCCTAGGCAGCCACCCTCACCCACCATCACCCGTGGGTACAGACTATCCAGTCGGGGCACCGGGCACACAGGTGCCTGCGGGTGTGCAAACAGTGTGTGTTCCTGGCACCGAGCACGGATGTAGAGTGCGTTGGGTGCGGCGGAGGATAGCGGGGTGGCCGGCGCGTGTGTGATGATGAGTGCGGGCGTGGTGGCTGGCACGGGCGTGTGTGTCGGCGGCGGGGTGCGGCGGGCGTCTGGCATCACCGTCATCACATCACCATTTCACACCATTTGTACCACTAATGAAAACCCTGCCACCATTATCCCCGCACGCCGCCCATTGGTTCGCAGCCCGCCGCCGGGGACGCCCGTTACCACCACGCGATTGGCCAGACTGCCCGCAGCTCCTCCCTAATGGGCGTGCGGACCTGCCCACTGGCTGAGAAAGACAGAGCCGTCCCCTGATTGGATGTGAGGCGTGTTTGGGCGGGTCTGAGCGAGACAGCCCGCCCCCGAGATCAATATCCTGGTAGATGGTTGGTGAAGTGGGTTTAATGCCTGATTACACGGCTCAGTCCTGCCGCCTAACCTCCCCTCCATCCTCCCCTTCCTCCACCGGGACTCCACCGCCTCACCTCCCTGCTCCATCCTAGCCACATCTCTCCTCCCAGCTCCAGCTTGCCTTCTACTTATCTCTCTTCACTCCCAAGCATCCACCTGCGCTCCTCCACTCCTGCAGCCTCCACTCTGCCTCCACCTGCAGCCCTCACCACACACACCCCTCAACCCTTCACCCTGCTTGCTTCATTGTATCTGTGACCCCATCTCCAGCCTGCCTTCACCCAGCATGCTTGAACCCGCGGGACGCCACATGAGGGACGAGATCTTGCTTTGTGAAGGGAGACGGGAGGAGGAGGAGGCGAGAGGAGGGGAAGGGAGGGAGTAAGTGAGGGTAGTGGAAGGAGGGAGAGGATTGGGGGCTACGCTTAATTCCTGTCTCAGAGCACATTTCCCGCCTCAGGGGATGGAGTGGGGGCGTGAGGGTGGTGGTTGAGGCTCGTGGGTGACGCCGGGGGAAGGCCAGACTCAAGGGACCCGAGAAAGGGCAGCCTCGGGGTGTAGATGGGGGGGACTACACCCTTGGGAGGAAAAACTGTACGTAAGTGTGAACGAGAGAGAGAGAGAGAGAGAGAGAGAGAGAGAGAGAGAGAGAGAGAGAGAGAGAGAGAGAGAGAGAGAGAGAGAGAGAAAAAGAGAAAGAGAGAGAGAGAGAGAATTTGCACTTCCTCCTATACCCTTCATTATAAACATTCTCCTTTTACTCATTTTTTCTTTCTCTCTCTCTCTCTCTCTCTCTCTCTCTCTCTCTCTCTCTCTCTCTCTCTCTCTCTCTCTCTCTCTCTCTGCCTTTCATTTTTCCTCCATTCCTTTCTCCTTCCATGCCTTCTCTGTATCCTTTCCATCTCCTTCAACTGCAAGAACTCAAAACCACTGCTATTCTCCCTTCCTTCCTTCCTTCCTTCCTTCCTTCCTTCTCTATTCCCCTATCCCCATATCCCCTTACCCCCCTTATCTCCTCCATCCCCTCCTTTCCCCATCATTACGCCCCCCCTCAACGACCCCCCCCCCCGCCCCCCCAACCGTAGAGCGCGAGTCTCCAACAGAATAATGAGAAGCGTAAACCAGAAATTAGTTCGTATTCATGAATGGAAATTTATGCCGCTACCAAGATCGTAAACCGGGGAGGGAGGGAGGGAGGGAGTGTAAGGAGGGAAGGAAGGAGGGAGGGAGGGAGGGAGTGCAAAGGGAAGGGAGGGAGTAGAGGGAAAGGGGAAAAGGGAACGAAGGAAAGTGAAGGGAGGAAGAGAAAGGGAGAGGGAAGGAAAAAAAACGTGGTGAAGAAAATGGGGTGAAGAGAAAGGGGGAGGTAGAGATGGGAAGGAATGAGGGAGAGGAGGGAGGGAGGGAGGGAGGGAGAAGAGGAGGGAAGGAGGAAGGGAGGGATCAGAGAGAACAGGTAAAGTCAATAAAAAATAAAATAAAAACAGTGAAGAGATCAGTGGCTGTTTTTTAGGGGAAGGGAGACAGAAAGGGAGAGAGAGAGAAAAAAAAAAGAAAAAAAAAAGGGAAGCCTTGCAAACCTCAATAAGGAGAGAAGAGGAGAGGTAAGAGGGTGCACCTGGATGCAAGGAGGAGGAAAAGAGAGTATCAGGAGGGAGGGAGGAAGGAAAGGAAGGGGGAGGGAGGGAGGAAGGGAGGAAATGCTCGGCCGACTCAAGGGAAATGAGGTGAAAAAGCAAGTCAGGACGAAGATAGATCGTTACCTAGCAGGGAGGAGGGAAGAGAAAGGGAGGAGGGAGGGAGGGAGAGAAGGAGGGAAGGAAAGATGAGAGGAAGGAGAGTTTGAATGGTAAGAAGGGAGAGAGGGAGTAAGAGAGAGAGAGAGAGAGAGAGAGAGCGAGAGCAATTACGATGGTGACGAAATAATCTCTTGAAGAAAAAAAAAATGAAAAGAAAGTAAGAATAAAAAAATAGTAAAAGAAAAAAAAGAATGAAGGAAAAGAAAAAAATAATAAATTGAAGGAGAAGAATGAAAGAAAGAGAGAAAAAGGAGAGAAAGAGGGAGGAAGGAGGGAGAGAAAGAAGTAGGGAAGGAGGGAGGGAAGGAAAGAGGTAGAAAATGAAGGAGAGAAGGAGGGAGGGAAAGAGGGAGAGAGAAGGAGGGAGGAAAAGAGAGAGAGAGAGAGAGAGAGAGAGAGAGAGAGAGAGAGAGAGAGAGAGAGAGAGAGAGAGAGAGAGAGAGAGAGAGAGAGAGAGAAGGAGGGAGGGAAAGACGGAGAGAAGGAGGGGAGAGAGCCACAATCCCTCACCTAAGCCAGTAATTACTTGGCTAAACACTCCTCCCACAAGTTCCTTAATTACTCTCTCTCTCTCTCTCTCTCTCTCTCTCTCTCTCTCTCTCTCTCTCTCTCTCTCTCTCTCTCTCTCTCTCTCTCTTCATCTTTTCTTCCATGGTATCTGTTTCCATCAATCTTTTTCTCTTGTTTCTCTTCTATCCTCTGTTTCCCTTCCCTCCCTTTCCCTTCCCAATATCCTCCTCCTCCTCCTCCTCCTCCTCCTCCTCCCTCCTCCTCCTCCTCCTCCTCCTCCTCCTCCTCCTCCTCCTCCTCCCTCTTTATCTTCCCTTCTCTCTCTCGTCCCTTTCATCTAATGCCATATAGTTTTTGCTCATTATCTCCTGTTTCTCTTTTTTTTTCTTTTCTTGTTCCTTTACCTTCTCTTCTTCTTTTTTTTTTTCCTTAATACTTTTCATTGAATTCCGTATTATTTTCATTCCTTCCCTTGTTTCTAACTTTCTTGTTTTTCTTACCCTCTCTTTTCCTATTCCTCACTTCACTTTATTATTTATATGTATTTATTTTTTTTTCTTCATATACTCGTCACCACTCTTGCCTCCTTCCTTGTACTTAATATCACCGCCACAGATAGTCAGTCGATCAACAAATATCCTTAATATCCTACCTTACTATCCTCACAATTATTTATTCCTATCGTCCTCTTCCCGCTCGATTGTCACGTGTTTGGCTCTTCAAGAATCTTGCCTTCCATCCCAACCCGAGCTCCGCGCGTCCACAGCCTCAATTACCATTCCAGGGACAAGTTAAGGCAGGTCAGACACACAAGCGGTGGTTCTGACGGGCACTGCAGCATAAATACACCTCGTTCAATACCAGCTCAGTTACGAAACACCCGGTACAGTAAGCATTTGAGTATTGGGATCCGGTTACTTTCTCGAACTGTTCTCACGGCCGCTTTGATTGTTTGATTTAGTGATCCGCGTGACCTGCTTTGTATTTTT
This sequence comes from Cancer borealis, assembly GCA_036785275.1. Lineage (NCBI taxonomy): Eukaryota > Metazoa > Arthropoda > Malacostraca > Decapoda > Cancridae > Cancer > Cancer borealis. Next base: position 10,070 of record JAXIVD010011181.1, read on the forward strand.
ATTTAAGTTCTATCTTATTAGCATTATCTTTTTTCTTAGATAAGGGAGGTTAGCCAAGGGGTAAGAATGTAATAGAAAAAGAATCTTGCTTACACTTCCGTTCCCAAAAAGTGTAAAAGAATTTGTCAATTCAATCATGGAGGTGTGTTGATATAGTCACCCCTAAGCATGTGCAACGCCAGGCCTGCAGTGTGTGTGTGGGGGGGGGAGAGAGTGAACTGAGGGTGTGGTGCCATCGCTGCCCAAGGAACAAGAGGCAAGGTGGGCATGGCCGGGCCTCCCAGTTACGTCTCGCTTTCGTTATCTAACCTGTCACACCGGGGAAGTATGCACTTGATGGATTGACACCTGTTACCTTATCAGGAACGCTTATTACCCAACTGTAGTATTGGCTCAGCGCGAATCAGTCCAACACAAACTTGATTTATGACTGAAGCAATAAGAAAAGTTTAAGCATCAACCTGGCCTGAGACTCAACAGTTTCTTTGTATTCTTCACTAAGTATTCTTCCAAGTAAAGTATAGTATTGGCTCAGCGCGAATCAGTCTAACACACACTTAATACCTTATACATATGAAACAAAGAAAATTCCAGCATCCATCTGGCTTGAAACAACAATTTCCTTCTTTGTATTCTTCACTCTTCACTTTTTTTTTTTTATCAACAAGTGTGGAAGTGACTGTAGGATTCGGGACGTGACTTCAAGACAAAAAATCCTAGGTGAGTTATATACAATTTCAAAGAAGATTAAAAGAGATATTAGATAATACCCCCAAACTAGGTAGCTGTAGACCAAATAGCTCTGCTAGGGTTAACGAGAAAGTGCTACTCCTCTCACCAAGAAGCTTCCGTGAACCAGGATCGAACTCGCAACTTATAGCCCACGAGTCGAACACTATCACAGAGCCACCCGGGCACTCAATTTCAAAAGAGAATTTCCTCACAGTTGTGGGAAGATTGAATGCTAGTAATTCTCTCAGGAAAGCAACCGAACTCTAGCTAGTGGGTGGGCGTGTGTACCTGTGCTTGGGTGAGTGTGTGTACCTGTGATTGGGTGGGCATGTGTATCTGTGTTTGGGTGAGTGTGTGTACCTGTGTTTGGGTCGGCGTGTGTACCTGTGGTTGGGTAGATGTGTGTACTTGTGTTTGGGTGGGCGTGTGTACCTGTGCTTGGGTGAGCGTGTGTACCTATGCTTGGGTGGGCGTGTGTACTTGTGAATGGGTGGGCATGTGTATACCTGTGGTTGGGTGGGCGTGTGTGTACCACCTGTGGTTATATGGGCGTGTGTACTTGTGAATGGGTGATTGTGTGTACCTGTACTTGGGTGAGAGTGTGTACCTGTGAATGGGTGGGTGTGTGAACTTGTGTTTGGGTGGGCGTGTGTACTTGTGAATATAGCTTTATCTTGGTATTTGTTAACTTTTAGACTAAGATGTGTAACTAGTTAACCATTATTCAATTGGATTGTTGTAAGGCTTTACTTCACTCTTTTCTCGGAGCTTCACTCAACGATTTGATTCTGAGATTCGGAACAAACGGGGCTTCATTTCCGAGGTTATATTTTCGTGCTTCGTTTCAGTTTCATACTTTCTCGGCAGGGAAGTGTTTCTCTCTCTCTCCAGGCGTCAAAGATTACTTACTTATTACAGTTAGCTGAACAAAATTACTTTTTCTTTTTTTCTTTTATAACTATTATTATTACTTGTAGCTTTCTAATACAACGAAAATTTATGACCTAC
>JAXIVD010011182.1:2500-11809 GCA_036785275.1 Cancer borealis
TATGAGATACTACGTAACTTAAGCGTGAATGTTGTGCAGCGAGGCGGACAAGGGAACAATATTTTCATGTAATAGGAAGGAAGGAAGGAAGAATAGGAGGAGTTAAAATTAAAGATAGTGGCAGTGAGAAAAAAGAATAAGAAATAAGAAAAAGAGAGAATACAAATTTTAGTGGTGATATAGAGATAAAAAGTGGTGATAAGGTTATGTGGTGAACGAATAAGAAAGTAAGGCGTGGAAAATGAGGGGAAGCGGAGGAAGTGCCGAATGTATGAGATTTGTGAGGATAGAATACCGAATGAGAGGATTGAATTCCCTTTTAAGATGATCGTCAGAGGAATGAATGGCCTCTACACAGCCTGCCAAATAAATAAACTCTTGTATTCAGATGAAGATTCTACTACATCCTCTTTCTCTTCCCTCAAAATCTGAATTACACTACAGGACAAATATGTATAATAAGCTTTAGTTACAATCTTCTCCTTGGATACGTTTTGGGAGAGTCGTCAGCTTCATTACGAGTAAGCTTAGTTGTGTTGTCGATAAGAACTGATATTAATACTGCTAAGTTTTGTGTCGAAGTACATTTTTCTTCAGAGTACTTGTTAGATAAGTTAAATAAACCATATCTTAAACGTTTAATTAATGAGGTTGAAATGATATACTGAGGAGGATAAGGCAAGGGAAGGCAAGGCAAGGCAAGGCAAGACAAGGCAAGGCAAGGCAAGGCAAGGCAAGGCAAGGCAAGGCAAGGCAAGGCAAGACAAGGCAAGGCAAGGCAAGGATAAAGTAGGGCAGGTAAGGGGCAGGGCAGGATAAGACAAGGACAGGAAAGGGCAGAGGAGGGCAGGAAAAGGAAGGGAAAGGGAAAGCAAGGCAAGGGAAGGCAGGGCAGAGGAAAACAGGGGAAGGCAAGGAAGGGAAAGGGGAGTGAAAAACAGGGGAGGGACAGGGGAGGGAAAGGTAGGGAAGGGACATGGGACGGGGACTAGCTAAATAAGTACAGCAAGCAAACTATTCTGACCCGCCAACCCAATCTCCTTTCACAGAAGCAAGGTAGTTTAAAATTACCTGTGTGCTATTAATTCCGCGCGGATTGTGGCTCTGTCAGGTAATTTAGGGCAGACAAGCGTGAGCCTCGGGGAACGAAGAAAAAAAGAGTACAGGCAAAAAAAAGAGGATGAAAAAAATTATTGGAAATCTACGCAACCGACATGAACATAAAATTTGCAATGATAGGAATAGTACTTGTTGTATTAGGGTTTTCAAGGTCACTGAAATTGACCGTTTGCTTTTCGAATCAATCTCCGAAACAATTAGTCAATGTGAAACAATCATTATGGGCGATTTTAACTTGCCAGTAACGAGATGGGGAAATCCGTTAAGATCACATGCAGGACACGACCTGTACACGAATTTATTAGAGAGCGAATTACATCAACACGTTCATGAACCGACGCGCGACTTAAATACCCTTGATCTCATTCTTACAACAAGCGAAGAGATAGTCAGAAACGAAAATGTTGGCCCAGTTTTCAGCTCAAGCGACCATCGGATAATTACGTTCAACTTGAAAATGAAGGAAATAAAAGTAAATGACAGTAAGGAGAGGGTACCAAATTACCAAAGGGCAAATTTCACCAGAATGCGGACAATTTTAGAAGACACTGACTGGAGTGAACTGTTGTCAGAGTCAGAATCAGATATTGATAGGTCATGGGAGGCCTTTACCACAAAGCTGAACGAAGCTATTAGAGTATGTGTACCGTATCGTTACAGACGTTCAGCAAGGAAGAATAAACCAAAATGGTGGAATGATGAGATAAAAAACAGCCTCTCTCTCAAAAAACACACGTACGATAAGTATATATCAACTAAAAACCAGGTTGACAAAGTTGAGTTTGACAGAGTTCGTCGCGAAACTAAGAGACTAATAAAGCGCAGCAAGAATAATCTTGAAGAATATATAGCGGAATCATGTAAATCTAATCCTAAAGAATTTTATAGTTTTGTTAAGAGTAAAAAAGCCCTTACCTGTAATATCGGTCCACTTACTAAAGGACAAGGAAATCACACAAACGACGAAAATGAAATGGCTACAATCCTAAATAACTTTTTTGCATCCGTATTTACAGAAGAGGATTGTTCATCGTTTCAACCACTCGAGACTAGAAGAACCGAAAACTTCTTAAACGAATTACTCATCGTAGAAAATGACGTTGAACAAAAAATCGATAAGATGAAAACTAATAAAACCCCTGGACCAGATAAAATTTCCCCGAGAATCTTGAAAGAGGTCAAGCATCAGATCAGTAAACCGCTTGCAATCATATTCAATAAATCCTTAAGGATTGGTAAAGTTCCATCAGATTGGAAACGTGCTAATGTAACCCCAATCTTCAAAAAGGGAGACAAGTCACAACCCGGAAATTATAGGCCAATCAGTCTGACGTCAGTAGTATGTAAATTAATGGAGACAATCATTCGTGACAATATGGTGAAATTCCTTGAAGACAACGATATAATTAAACCCTCACAACATGGTTTCCGTAATAAACGTTCATGTCTAACTAACTTATTAGACTTCTTTCACAATGTTTTTGACACGTACGATGAAAGCAGAGCAGTAGATATCATATATCTGGATTTTCAAAAGGCCTTTGATAAAGTTCCCCATCAACGATTGCTTAACAAACTGAACACTCACGGTATCTCTGGTAGCATCTACAATTGGCTTCAGGACTGGCTCTCTGAACGTAAACAGAGAGTAGTCTTAAACGGTGTCTCCTCTCAATGGTTAAACGTAAAAAGTGGCGTACCACAGGGTTCAGTACTTGGCCCTATTTTGTTTCTGATATATGTTAATGACACAGATGATGGGATCTCATGCAAAATATCAAAATTCGCTGACGATACGAAAATTGCCAGTAAAGTTACTTCGACAAGTGACAGAGAAGTCTTACAATCAGACCTTGATCGACTAACGTCTTGGGCCAATAAATGGCAAATGAAATTTAACGTTGATAAATGTAAGGTACTACATATCGGAAGAAATAATGATCACGTTCAGTACCAAATGAATGGAAAACTACTTTCTGCAGTGAACAAGGAAAAAGATCTAGGAATCACAATATCAAACGATTTAAAACCCAGTCAGCATTGCTCAGAGGTAGTTAAAACCGCTAACAGATTGGTCGGCTTTATTGGGCGTACTTTCGAAAATAAATCAGAAAAAGTCATATTAAAACTGCATAATTCACTAGTACGACCTCATCTTGAATATTGCGTACAGTTCTGGTCCCCATATTACAGAAAGGACATTGACAAACTGGAAAGAGTCCAGCGTAGAATAACGAAAATGATTCCAAGGCTGAGAAATAAACCTTATGAAGAAAGACTTAAAGAATTAAACTTATTCAGCCTCGAAAAACGAAGGATGAGAGGAGATTTAATTGAAATGTTCAAGATAATTAAAGGATTTGATAATATCAATGCAGAAGATTACATTACTTTTGATCGATCAAATATAACAAGAAGACGTCATACCTTTAAGATTACTGGTAACAGATTCAAATCAAACGAAGCCAAACATTTCTTTTTCAATCGGATCGTTAACGTTTGGAACTCCCTGCCCGCCAATGTCGTCGACAGTAAAACAATTAATACATTCAAAAATAGACTGGACAAATATTTAGAAGCCAATCCGCAACTAAAACATTATTCGTCAATATAGTAAACTTTGAGCAAGTTCCTTCTAATGTACAGTAATTACAAAATCTCGATTCGGAAGGACGTCGCTAGGGGCCTGACATCGCTTGCCAGGAAGTAATGTTAGTGACAGTAGTAATAGGCTAGTCTAATCTAATTCCACGCATTTATTTATTTATTTTTACTTATATTGCATGGTTGGCCTTCCTCTCCTGCCAGTCGTGGCTGGTGGGAGAATCTCTCACCCTTACTATCCTGTATCCTTCACCCCAGATTAGATAGTGTAGTCTAGTTTATCACAAACAGCCTCGTAAGGGGCAGTAGGCCTGTTGCTGTTTGTTCTTCCTATGTGTTCCTCCTCCTCCTCCTCCTCCTCCTCCTCCTCATCCTCATCCTCCTCCTCCTCCTCCTAGTCCGTCCGTCTGTCCGTTTTCCGCCGCCGCGCCTCACCGTGACGCCGCCAACATTCTGTACAGACTCACTCACTGTCATTCTCTCTCATTCTCTCTCTCTCTCTCTCTCTCTCTCTCTCTCTCTCTCTCTCTCTCTCTCTCTCTCTCTCTCTCTCTCTCTCTCTCTCTCTCTCTCTCTCGCTCTCTCTCCAGTAAAAATAATGAAATTCCTCTAAATTAATGGAATGTTATGTTGTGTACCGGTCCGTCCATCCTATCTTGGTAGCGTCATTCTCGAGTCTCAATGTTTTTATTCAATATTGCATTCCGTAAGTGTTATATAGTTTCTTGTTAATAATTTCCGGCACGCAGTGAATGTAACGTGTGTGTGTGTGTGTGTGTGTGTGTGTGTGTGTGTGTGTGTGTGTGTGTGTGTGTGTGTGTGTGTGTGTGTGTGTGTGTGTGTCTGTCTGTCTGTCTGTCTGTCTGTCTGTCTGTCTGTCTGTCTGTCTGTCTGTCTGTCTGTCTGTCTGTCTGTCTGTCTGTCTGTCTGTCTGTCTGTGTGTGTGTGTGTGTGTGTGTGTGTGTGTGTGTGTGTGTGTGTGTGTGTGTGTGTGTGTGTGTGTGTGTGTGTGTGTGTGTGTGTGTGTGTGTGTGTGTGTGTGTGTGTGTGTGTGTGTGTGTGTGTGTGTGTGTGTGTGTGTGTGTGTGTGTGTGTGTGTGTGTGTGTGTGTAGGTGTGTGTGTGTGTGTGTGTTTGTGTGTCAAGGTTTCCAGTAAATATAAATGCGATGCCAGATATGATTGCCTGATAACACCTTCACTCTGTCAGGTCACGCCGAGTCGGGTTGGATTGAGTTGAGTCGCGTCAGAACACTCTTAGGAAACTGTTGCGGTGGTTACATAATCGTCTGCATTGTTAATCACTACGCACTGAACACACGTCCTTCACTGACCATTGACCCGTGTTTGACCTCACCTCATTAACACAGCGATTGACCTGACCGCTCTTCCTTCCTTGCTCGCTACCTTTCCCTGACATTATTTTGAGGTACAATTACAACATTAACATGATTTCTAACTATTTCTGTGGTGTTTAAAGGTTACAAATTGGTTGTTTTATGTACATAGTTAGGTGGATGCACGTTATGAAGATGAGGTGATGTTGGGGACAGGGGCGTGGGCGTGGGCAGGAGCAGGGACGTGGGTGGTATGAGTTATGATGATGAGGTGAGTGTGAGGATGGGAAGAGTTGTGTTGTGTTGTGTTGTGTTGTGTTGTGTTGTGTTGTGTTGTGTTGTGTTGTGTTGTGTTGTGTTGTGTTGTGTTGTGTTGTGCTGTGTTGTGTTTCATTTTGTTTTTCCATGTGTAAGTGGATTACACTTTAGTAAGAGTTATATATAGGAAAACGAAATAACTCTAACCCGTTATATTGTGTGGATTTAAAGGGATGATCTCCATGCATTTTGGTGGTATGAAAACAAGCATCGTTCAGTAAAGTTAAATCTTATGTATCCCATTATAAACATTTGACAATATAGAATTTAATTAGTGGGGTTTTTTTTATTTATTATAGTAGTAATAAAAAAACTGACTTCAGATTCGAGAACAATTTTCAAGAGATGTCAAAATTCTGGTGGAAATGTTCGGCGCATAAAATCGAAGATCCATTTCCGTTACAGATACGTGAACAAATATTGGACTAAAACTTGTACATCTTTTTGCAATAAGATTTGTTGAGTAAGTTTTCTTATTTCAGGAAATGCTTGTGTAAAAACCGTCAAAAACCATCGGGAAAAGGGTTTTTATGTTCTATATTTTCCAGAGTAACCGTTCAGGATAAGGAAACCAGATGAGGCTCCTCCATTGGCCCTTATTATTGAAGCAGACTGTGACAAGGCAGCAAGGCAGCAACTCAACTCATCACTGATATTCACGACCTGGATAACTGATCAACCTTCGTCACCTTGACTCAGGATCAACACACTCATTCCCGGGAAGGTTCGATAACTTCAACCAAACACTTGATGACCACTAACAAATCGTTGCCGTAAAACCACCTATTCAGTAACTTTGGATGAAATTAAGTTTATGCTTTGCATTCTGATAAATAAATAATGATAATGTTATAATCACTCTTCCCTCCCATCTGAGCCAACCTTCCTCCAAAACGATTCCGTCTCCGGTGCTGCGTGTCATACCCGAAGGGCGCGTCCCTCGGGCCATCAGCAGGACGGAGGGTCATTGAGTGCATTACCAAGGGGAGGATACCGTTGTGTGTCCATTGTAATAATATAACTCACTCAATTAACTCCTTCACTCACACACCTCATATATACACATAATATATATATATATATATATATATATATATATATATATATATATATATATATATATAATATATATATATATATATATATATATATATATATATATATATATATATATATATATATATATATATATATATATATATATGTATATAAGAGCATCTATGAACTCAAAAAATGGAATAATCATAACATCAATTCAGATGAAATTCAAGGTAATTCATTTCCAAAGTTTGTCCAGCAAACTTTCCATTATTTCAGTAAATATTCGGAAACTTCACAATAATAATCATGTTTCGTGGATTTCTATTCAATGCGAGTATTTCCATCACTATTTATTTCCCGCATATTTTTCCGTCACTACAATTTCAGTCATAACCTCACTTGCATTTCCATATGAATGTCAATATATTTTTTTCTTTTATACCGTATTCTCTCACAGCCTCGACATCTCTAGTATCTTTCCGTAACAACTTTCTAGATGGATGGACGCATTCATCTCTTGCATCCATTCAAAACATTCCCTCTGAGTATTCTTTCTACTTCCGTCAACATTTCCTTTCCCTTCACATCCTCCCACATTTCTTTCCTGGTCAAAGCTTCACCAGAATCTCCTTTAACTATTGTTCTGCATCTTTGTAACTTTTCAAACCTTATTTTTTACCACAGTTTTCTCTTCTTTATAAATTTCCGTAACATATCTAGTTAGTCCTTGATATCCTGCAAAAAAAATCCTAATTCTACCTCCCTCTCTTGTCACAATAATAGTCTTTCCTCTATCCTTAATAAACGTCAAGCATTTTCCTGGCGAGTCTTCTCCAATGTTTCCTTCAGCCTTCCTTCCTGGTTCTCCTTTTATCGCCTGTGACATTAGTGCCTCCTGGGGCAGAATTTCATTAAATGCTTCTTGGCACTTGGTCGATCTCATCCACCACCTCGCATCCATTTTCAGGTCATTTTACCACATCATGTTTCTTCCTTTTTCCTCCACACTTTTTCCTGTCCAGCGATAGTCATCTGAACGTTATCATCCTGCTTAGTTTCTTCTTCCTTTCATACTCCTCTCGTTCCTATTATATTTTTTCTCTCTCTCAATTTATTGTCTAGTTTCATGTATTGCACAATTTTTTTTTTTTCTTTTTTTTGTTTACTATTTATGATTATATTGAAGTGCTTCGTCTCTTATTTTTCTGAATATATATTTTTTTTTAGATACAAGTCAGTTTTTCGTTATATCAAGTTCTATTTTGGAAGAGTTTTCGGTTCTATTTTTATGTTTGCAGTTATACCGAGTGTCTTTTTCAGGATTAATTTCATAATCTTTATTTTCCTGTCACCATTTTCCAGTCATTTTATATTCTACATTTACATATAAAACCTACCTTTGCTATTCTATCATGCACTGCTTCACTTTCTCTTTTATTCTATGGACCGTGAGTGTCTATCTATATGCACACACATTTCTTTCTTCCTTCATTCCTCCATTCTTCCTTCTTAACGATATCGTGATCACGGTTTAGCTTCCTCACCTTCTCCTAATGCCGTAATTCTCTCTCTCTTATGTTCTCGTGTTTTATTTTTTTGTCTTCCACTTTCCCAGACTACCTTTCCTTTCTCGCTGACTACCGCGGAAAGTCTCGCCTCATAACTCTGCCGCATTACTTCCATCTCATTCCCAGCTGCTGCAGACTTCATCTTTTTGCATCCTCCGTCTTTCTTGAGAAGTTTTTTTTTTTTTTTAAGGAAGGTAAAATATTATGCCATCAACCTCATGTGGTTCTTTACTAACAAAATTTAACCTAAAATCCATCATAACCTAATCTTAAATAACTCTTTGGAATATTTAGAATGGATTTATGTATTGAATGAGCTGAATGCTATTATGAAGACATTAAACCATTGGTGAAATACAGTTTTGGTTTAGTTAATGTCTTTTTTTTCTACTATTGTGTCCTTTTTAACATATCTGGTGCGAGTGGTGGTGGTCAAGGGCACTTAATTAATTCATCAAAGGTCAAGCAAGACAACTAGCAGTGGTGGCAAGTAATTTTTTCTCTCTCTCATTATGATATTATTTAATGATAGCGGGGAGGATGAGGAGGATAAGATGATAGTAATGGTGGTGGTGGTTATACATCGTTCCTTTTTAAAACATCCTTATATAAGAAACAAATCAACTTTAACAAAAACAATCACAAATCTTAAAAAAATAAACAAAGACAAAAAAAAATCATTCCCAGGTGTTACTCGACTACCTGTTTCCACCACAATGTCCTGCGTCTCAGTGGTGGTCTTGTTCCTTAACCAATACATTTTTTTTTCCTTCCCACTCATGTACGTCTCCACTGTTGGGTCCATTCTAACTAAACAGTTCACGGACCTGTACAGCAGCGAAGTGTCTCCCCCTTTGGTCCCAGCGGTTCGTGTGTGTTGCAGCGTGACCATAGGCGTGAGGCGAGAGCACTGGACGATGGCTGAACAAGCAGACATAGCGAGGCGAGGCGAGGCGAGGCGAGGCGAGGCGAGGCTTATGGATGTCTGAGAGTCGCGAACGGAAAGTCTTCAAGAGCCGGACGGATATTTTTGAATGTCTTCTTACGACCAAACTGAAATAGGAATCCAGTAACTTTCTTCTGTCATTTTTTTCACCAATGGAAGCTTAAAGAATGGGTGTATTTGTTATGTTAGTTACTCGTTTAATACTGTTGGTTACGTTACAATCTTGGTAACATGTGATCAGCTTTTACTACAACCTAACAATAACACACCTCCATCACCTCGCCAGGTCGTTACTCCGGCACCAAATCACTCAATGTATTATTTCAATCATCTTTGTATTCCTTCTATTAAGTTTTGGTAATTAAGTGACACCAAGAG
>JAXIVD010011183.1:5000-10000 GCA_036785275.1 Cancer borealis
CCCTCTACGTGGGTGGGGCGAAGCGGATGTGTGTGTTTTCATGAGAAAGAATCTGGGTATATATTTCAAATAAATCAGAAGAAAGTAAGATGTTTGAGACCATTATAGTTGATCGTCTACATAAGATTTATATTATATATATTGTTTTTAATATAGAAGAACGCCAAAGACAAGCAAAAAGCTTGTAATATATTAGAGAAATGTAGAAAATAACAAGATGTGACATACAAACATGTGTGGGTGTTGATGTTTCAATGCATTTTGTGGTTGTAGCTTCGACTTACAATTGTTCCCTTTTTCCTAATAATAAGTAAAAAGCATATCATATTGTTTACAATTATTTTCATCAAATTAAAGTAAGAAATAAGATTTTTGTATATTGCACAAAAATATGTAAGTCAAAGAAAATTTAGACACTGAAGACAGATCCAGTTTCGAACACAAAAATTTCACTTGGAGCGAGCGCAGATACGAAGGCCGGGCCCCGCGTCATGTGAAGACATCCAGTGCTCACACAGACACACACACTCTCATACACACACACACACACACACACACACACACACACACACACACACACACACACACACACACACACACTCATACACACACACTCTCATACACACACACTCTCATACACACACACTCTCATACACACACACACACACACTCATACACACACTCTCATACACACACACACACACACACACACTCACTCATACACCCACGCCCACACTCATACACACACACACACACACACACACACACACACACACACACACACACACACACACACACACACACACACACATCTTGCTGCTACTGGTAAGGTGATCTGTATACGACGATATTTGGACATGTTGTGGGCTTAGGACGAGTGTGGAGGGTGCTGTAGTTTCAATACAGAATCAGCAGGATATACATTACGAATAAATAAGATGAAAATAAGATGTTTGAGATCATGACAGTTGTTGAAATACATAATATTTACATTATTAATGTTGTTTTTAATATAACAGAAATCCACAAACAAGCATAATGATTGTAATATATAAGGGAATTTGTATCACGTAGCGAGATGTTGGCCTCTACCTTAGGATGGAAGCGGTGCGAAATATACGGAGAAACCATGATATCTATTTCGAATAAATCTGAAAAAATTAAGATGTTTGAGATAATTTCAGTGCTTATAATTTAAAATATGTATATAATATATGTCGTTTTTAATATAAAAGAAAACTAAAAACAAGCATTAAGATTGAAATATATTAGGAAAATTGTGGCAACACCAACCAAGACATTTCTCCTTAAAATCGTGTTCGTGAAAACAAACGAAGTTTGGCGACACATGTAAACGCTTTTGGTGTGGGGCCAGTCTGACGTCCTCCCCAGTACCGTGAAGTCGCTGCCAGAGTGAGAGAGGTCGTGAAGCTGACGGAGAGACGATCTGCATCTGTAGACGCGTCAGCAGTGAGAGCGACCTTGATGTCTGGGAGTGTAATAAGACGACACGGCAGTGAGAAAGGGCGTCTGCTGGAGCATTGTCTGCACCGAACTGCCTGAAGACTATGAGCTGGGGAGTAGAGTAATCCATAAGGTGATGAGTAATCCACAGGGCGGTGAGTGGCGATGGTGGAGTAGATCACTTTAACGCCGCGAGGCGGGGGGCAGGAATTGGATATTATTTTGCACGAAGGCGCAAAGTAGGTGTGTTGAAGACACATAAGGCCGCTTTGTGGGCGCTGTGGCCGAGCAGAATACTCATGGGGCCGTGCCGATGACGCAGTGAAGACGTCAGAAGTGCGCATAAGGCGGCTGAAGACGCATAAAGGCGTCGGAGAAGGCATGGGCCGCGCCGAACGCGCATAGGCCGTGTCGAAGACGCAGTGACGGCGTCTGAGAGGGGCGGGCACAGAAGGTGCCAGAGTGGGTGCTGGGTGGGAGGGGTGAACCTCATAAGTGGCAGCTACACAAGTGTGTAGTTTTCTCCTGACCTTAGGCTCAACCCTGCGAACACCATGACGGAGGCAAGGCTTTTTGCTAAAGGAGTGATCTAGCGAATTAATCTTATAAGATTCAGGCCATCACACTGGGAGAAAGTGCTCTAAACAGCACAGGCTATAAGCCACTTAGACCATAGTGTCACTCCGGGGTCACCAATTTAACCGTGGTGCCTAATGGAGTGACTGGGATGCTAGTTGGTCGACTGGAGAGAGGAAAACTCAACTCCAGCTGAAGTTGTTTATTATCGATTTGATGATTTGATTTAAAGGTTTATTATGTAATAATGTACATTTATACATGGCACATATATACAAATGTACATGTTACACAAAGCGGGGAGCCCGCCGGTGTAGTAGTGAGTCAAGACACGGCGGTGTGTCCCGCGCGTGGCTTGTCTGTTACTTGTGGGTGGTGGCGGTCCTCACCCCCCCTCTTCACGATTTACGATTTAAAGGTTTATTGTGTAAAAAAATATACAGTATATACATAATTAAACAATACACATATACATCAAATACACAAAGCGGGCATCAGCCCGCCGGTGGCGTTGCGAGGACTGGTGCTCGCCGTCCTCTGTGCTGTGGCGGACAGCTGTTGTGTCGTGATCAGCGGGGCGGAGATGCCGCCCGGAGCACCCGTAGTGAGGCGTGGTCAGCGGGGCGGAGGTGCACTCCGGAGGGTGGTGGGTGGTGACTTCAGCATGCCTGCTCTCCATCTTGGTGGTGGGTGGCGACTGGGTGAAAGGAACGCTGGCGTGGATCCCTCGGGTTGAGTGGTGGCTGGAGGCCGCTCTCGGAGATGGCGGTGACCGTTTCCTGGCGGAGAAGAGCGTCCAGGTCCTCCAGCCTGGCGGGGGCGTGGTCAGGGCGGTTGAGCAGCTTCGCCAGCAGCTGCATCATCCGCGCCATGATGCAATTCACCACCACTCGAGTCTCCTCGCTGAGGGTGATGGGCACGCCGTGGAGAGGGTCACTCGGGGCCATGTCCCTCCTCCTCGCCGTCGTCACGGGGGCACGGGGGCAGTGTGGCTGGCGGGGCGTGGCTCCGCTCTGGTGGGTGGGGGGGTTTGCTGGGGGGGCAGGGATGTCTGTCTCCATGGTTGCTCGGCGCACCTGTGTTTCCCCGCTTCTCACCTGGGTGTGGTCCCTGGGGGCCGGCTCGCTAATCCTCCCTTCCGGCCTTGGCGCCGGCTGGGATGAGGGGTCAGGGTCTGGGGACGGCCGCGCCTGAATCCACGCTGACCTGACTGGAGGTGGGGCGGGAACAAAGGCTTGCCACCGCTGCTGTTGCTGGGCCCTCGACCGAGGCTGGCCGCGTGGTGGAAGCTGGTGCTGTTGCGTGGCCTGCGGCTGGTCCCGCTGTGCCTGCTGGTGCTGTTGCTGGTGGGCGGCCTGCTGCCGTGGTTGGTCGCGTGGTGCCTCGGGGCGGCGTTGTTGTCGCCGTCTTGCTAGCGTCTGGGGATGCTGCTGCTGGCGGTTGGGCCGGGGAAGCCTGCGGAGGCGTTCAGGGCACTGGGGGTTCCACGCGTGGTGGCTTTTCCCACAGTTGGGGCACTTGGCTGTGGTAGCCTCGTTTGCCTTGTGGCGGGTGATGCACTCCTCCGTTGGGTGGGGCAAGCTGCACACGCCACACCTGACCGTGTGCGCACATCGAGCCTGGAGGTGGTTGAAGCGCTGACACTTATAGCACCTCACAGGCTCTCCTTGGTAGGGGCGCAGGGAGTACTTACCCCAGCAGCCGAGGTCCAGCTTGGCGGGCGGCGGCCCCACAAAGACAAGCAGCACCTGCCTAGTGGGCAACTTGCCCCTCCAGGAGCGCAGACGCTGGGCGGAGGCCACTTGCGGGTGCGCTTCTACCGCATCGAGGGGGAGGTCCAGCGGGTAGCGCTCGAGCAGCATCTTGCGCCTCCGTTCACTGGGGTCAAGGAGGAGCACCCTACTCCCCTCCTCCGCCATGTGGCGCAGGAGCGCCGCGGAGTCTACATCCTTGGGCGTGAGGATGTACTCACCCTGTAGGTTGGGCCTCACCTCCATCTTCAGGCTTGGGTGCTCATCCTCGAGGGCGGTGATGGCTTGGTAGGCGCTGCCATGGTCCCCCTGGCTGCCCAGCTTGAACTTGGGCCGCGGGGGCTGCTGGTGGCGGGCGTGTCTGCCCCTGGTGACGGTTGTCCATTCCTGGCCCTGGTCACTGTTACCATCCTGCTGCTGCTGCTGCCCCTCGTCGCTGGCGATGGACAGATCACAGTCTGCGCCGTCGGTGTCGTCCTCCAGCATGTCAGGCAGGCGGTTACTGGCGGCTGGTGTGGGCGAGTCGTCCTCGTCGTGGCTGCTGTCCTCCATTAGGTCACGCTGGCAGCTGCGGGCTGCCTTCCGTGGTGTCCCGTGTTTCTCGGGGGAAGATGAGGGAGACAGCGCACGTGCCCTTTTCCCCGAAATGTCGCTATGCACGGGGAAGTCTAGTGGCATACGGGTTGCCATGTTAATATAATCCTGGTGGTTCACAGTTAACACTGCACTGCAAGGTCACACATGTGTGGGGGTGCACAGGGCCGCGGCGAGGTCACGCACCTAGGCTAACCTGACCTGACTCGGGAGCGAGAGCGACGTGCGTCCTCTCTCCGTGAAGGTCAGGTCAAGACTGTTGTTTATTATCGAAAATATTTACATATATATACAAAATGAAAGTTCTAACAATAAGGATTTGTGTTTGTGTATGCGCGCTGTCTGGGGACAGTGTGCGCTGAGTTGAAGGTGAAGGCTAGATTGCTGCGTAACAAAATAAATTATACTATGCACAAAAGAAAAAGTGAATAAAGAATATATTATGTACACAATGAAATAATGAAAAATACAAAAGAAACAAGTTTACATGAGTTTTAGCTGCGTCGGCACATTTTCCTTGTAACAAGTAAAGAGAAAACGCGCTGCGCTGAGGGGTACTGCTACACACCGACCGACCGACCGACGGACGGACGGGCGGACACACACACACACACA
>JAXIVD010011184.1:0-2500 GCA_036785275.1 Cancer borealis
ATATATAAATATATATATATATATATATATATATATATATATATATATATATATATATATATATATATATATATATATATATATATATATATATATATATATATATATATATATATATATATATATATATATATATATTATATATATATATATATATATATATATATATATATATATATATATATATATATTATTATATATATATTATATATATATATATATATATATATATATATATATATATATATATATATATATATATATATATATATATATATATTATATATATATATATATATATAATATATATATATATATATATATATATATATATATATATATATATATATATATATATATATATATATATATATATATATATATATATATATATATATATATATATATATATATATATATATATATATAATATATATATATATATATATATAATATATATATATATATATATATATATATATATAATATATATATATATATATATATATATATATATATATATATATATATATATATATATATATATATATATATATATATATATATATATATATATATATATATATATATATATATATATATATATATATATAATATATATATATATATATATATATATATATATATATATATATATATATATATATATATATATATATATATATGTATATATATATATATATATATATATATATATATATATATATATATATATAATATATATATATATATATATATATATATATATATATATATATATATATATATATATATATATATATATATATATATATGTATATATATATATATATATATATATATATATATATATATATATATATATATATATATATATATATATGTATGTATACACACACATATACATATACACACACACACATATAGACACACAAACAAGTATAACAATTAGTTGCCAAGAATCTCAAATAACAACGCAAAAAAGTAGTCACAGTGACGGAAAAATTAAAGTATTTTCAAATTTGAAAGACATAAAATGTCGTTGATGGTTATGGTGGCACTGTGAGCCTCGCCTCCTGTTTTTTGACGTTTGGCCGCGTCAGTGTTTGGTGACGGGCGTGCAGTGAGCACCACGAGCCTCACGACGGGATGGATCCACGGCTCGGGTCACTACCAGTACAAACTGTGGCACCAAAAAATAACCCAGCAGCCTACGGCACATGCGAACCAAAGTTGAAAATAAAACTTTTACAACTCGAACCAGTGAGTCGCGTCGTAGGCAGCGTGAGGGTCGTTTTTGAACTGCTATTGCATGAAGAGTCAAAAACGTCATTGAGGGTAACGTTTGTGGCTCGGAGGGACATTCGAGGTTGATGCCAAGGGCACGGTGCTTCAAGATCAAGTGGAGTGAAAAGAGGCTTTACTGGGCCGTTCAAGGTCGACTGCTGGAGGATAAAGAGCTAATGGGGTCGTATTTAGATCCGACGACCCACATTTGAGGGTATTTGGTGGAGAATGGGAAGAGCAGGATGCGTGGCTCCTCCCGCAGGCCAAAGCTTCCTCCGAGGGCTGGAACATGGGAGGAAGGGGAGGAGTGACTCGCTCAGTAACCCAAAAGTTTTCCAGCGTCGAGTCTTTATCGGTGCTTATCGACGTGTTCCAGGCGTCCTTGGCATTCTTTTTCTGACTACGTCCATCACTCTCGCATGACCACGCCAGGACACCCACGACAGGACGCCCACGCCAGGACGCCCACGCCAGGATGCCCACGCCCGGCTACACACACCACTACTTCAAATTACTACATTTAAAAAAGCTTCCAGACCAAGCTTATCCACAGCTTGTCCATAATCCACACAGTCCTTACATACGATGCTCAAACCAAGAGTACATCAGTGAAGTGCCTTCCTTCCACCCGCCAAAGGAATTCAAACAAAATCTTAGATATCAAAATGTCAGTTAATGTAATCAAACTTCAAAGGTTAAGGAAAGAAAGAAAAAAACCTGAAAGGTAGACTGTAGAATAAACTATAATAACCAGAATATAACACATCTACTATATCCTGGAAACACATCTAAGCATCGCTCCCCCATCACAACCACCAGCTGGCCGGCATTTATGGCACCATGGAGTTACTTCTTACAACCCTTACAGTTACTTCCTATAACCCTGCGGCCACCAGACCCCCACTGAGGACCAGGGGACGCAGAGGCTTTCAGAAAGTTGAATCGAAGCTCGCTTAAGGAGGTACTCTATTACTTGTGTCGTCTTGGGTTGGCCTCAATTCCCCGTCCAATTTCTCCCCTTCCCTTTTTCCCAACTTTTCTTCTTGTCTCCCTTTTCCCCTTTCGTTCCGTCCGCAGTCTTAGCCGCCTCAGCCCCGCTACAGCCCCTTCCAGAGCCACTCCAGCCCTCGTCAAGGCTTCACCACGCTAGGGTTTGCATGAGACGGATGCATGATTCCACTCTTTCTCTCGTCTGATTTTCATGCATAAAGTC
>JAXIVD010011184.1:7500-11808 GCA_036785275.1 Cancer borealis
TAACATTTCATTAGCAGGTAAGGGAGAACGATAATTATAATGCAGGACAGGTAATATGAGAAGTATTCACCTGAGTAAGAGAGAGAGAGAGAGAGAGAGAGAGAGAGAGAGAGAGAGAGAGAGAGAGAGAGAGAGAGAGAGAGAGAGAGAGAGAGAGAGAGAGAGAGAGAGAGAGAGAGAGAGAGAGAGAGAGAGAGAGAGAGAGAGAGAGAGAGAGAATCAAAATAATATAATAAAACTCATATCAATTTACCTTAAGGAATATTGCTCTTCTACCCTATCGTATCCAAGGACCCTAAAGGAACGTGCATCGTTTTGTGCAGGGAAAGGAACGAACGCGAGATGAAGAAGAAAAGAAGAAGAAAAAAACACACCTATGCATAAAATAATCGCTTCATTAGTCATCATTAGCAGGTGAGGCAATTAATCACGTGAGGTGGGAGACGCGAGAAAGGGAGGAATGTCTGTTGCAGGAAAAAACAACACACACACACACACACACACACACACACGCACACGCACACGCAAACACACACACACACACACACGCAAAGAGGAGGATGAAAAAGCACAAAGCACAGGGAAAGCCTCAATGAATGCATCACAGAAGAGTTATTGTATCAGCCAAGGGGGAGGAAGCTGAGTGGGAGGGTGAGAGGGAGGATGAGAGTGAGGGTGAGAGGGAGGGTGAGAGGGACTAGATGAAAGGAGTAACAGGCCCGCGGGTCACGCCTTCAGGTCCCACTCGACAGTGTACTCAAGTAATACCAACTCACTCAGCCTCTTGCACAGTCCTTTATGAGTCAAAGCGTTTCCTTTCCCTCTTAAACATACACACAAACATCTCTTTTCGTTTCATTTTTGTTTCGTTTTAGTACATTACAAACATTCTTTTCATCATTATGTTTTCACAACCTACTTATCCTCCTCTTTATCCACCCAGTTTCCTCTTTCTCTTCTTACTATTTCTACTTCTTCTCCTTCCTCTTGACAACTGACCGCCCCCTCCGCCTCCCTCCCCCTTAGTAGTGTGATGGTAAAGCCTCCGTCAGTTGGTATGTCAATATCGTCTTGTCTCTGAGCGGAAGGTAGGTGGTCCGGAGTCTCTGGGGAATCTAAGTCTGTGTGTGTCTGTCTGTCTTTCCATCTGTTTGTGTGTGTCTGTTATTTTTTGTCTGACGTCTGTCCATCTGTCTTTCTTTTTATTTCTCTTTTTATTTTTCTCTCTCTCTCTCTCTCTCTCTCTCTCTCTCTCTCTCTCTCTCTCTCTCTCTCTCTCTCTCTCTCTCTCTCTCTCTCTCTCTCTCTCTCTCTCTCTCTCTCTCTCTCTCTCTCTCTCTCTCTCTCTCTCTCTCTCTCTCTCTCTCTCTCTCTCTCTCTCTCTCTCTCTCTCTCTCTCTCTCTCTCTCTCTCTCTCTCTCTCTCTCTCTCTCTCTCTTCTCTCTCTCTCTCTCATGGCCAATACTTTTGTTGTCTTAATTGGCAAAGCTTCATATTTTTTCCGTGCCATCTTGCCAACCTTTCAACAGTTTCAGAGCACCAACCATTTTTTTTTTTCCACCGAGCATTGAATGAAGAGAGTCAAAGTAAAAGTAAGTTGTTTGGAACAGCAAACACCCTACATGGCAAACACATTTACTTCCATGCAACAAGTCATTCCCAAGAAGCAAAGTTTGAAGCAACATTGTTATTTTTCTTCCTAAGTCCAATTATTTCTATTTGCACCAAGCTGCCATGTCCCTTATAGTCTTAAGCCAAAGCCTTCAAACGTTAGTCTTTGGCAAGTTCTTTTAACGAAAACGAAGCACCTTTCAACCTCGCCCCTCCCTCCTCCCCCAACACACAGACACACGAGAGACAACAACAAAAAAATATAGAGAGAGGAGGGGTGAGGGTAGACAAAACAAGACAAAGAGACAGACAGCCACCAAAAGATGCAAAGGAAGGCACCCATTTTTCCTTGCTTGCATAAATAAGTGGAAAATCAAAGTTGGAGCTCTGACCTTCAAGCCACTTGGGACACACATAAATTTCCAGGCAGCTGAGGCACGAATGTCAAAGGGAAAAGATAAACCTGATTTTACGACATCCAGAGAAACATTAATGTATTCAAAGATATAAAAGGAAAACGATGCAGTGAGAAATAGATTAGAGAGAGCGAGAGAGCGAGAGAGAGAGAGAGAGAGAGAGAGAGAGAGAGAGAGAGAGAGAGAGAGAGAGAGAGAGAGAGAGAGAGAGAGAGAGAGAGAGAGAGAGAGAGAGAGAGAGAGAGAGAGAGAGAGAGAGAAGAGAGAGAGAGAGATAATGATACTACAAATACACAAAGACATACAGGCAAAAGAAACAGCTGATAAAACAAAAGAGCACAGTAATAGTGACAAAATACCCTAACACACCTGGACATAAGGACTAAACTTGCATACTTACTAAATTACTCCTTGGCCAATTAGATCAATTCACCCCTCCACCCGTGACCGCCTTGCTCTTGTTTTTTCCCTTGCTATCTAATCAATCAAATTAGTCTACATTACCAAGTGACTGTTCCACTCTAAAAGAACACGACTGTACACGATCCTGGGTGACGCGCGGAGCCTGTCATCTCAACCATTATATTTATTTTCTGTATAAAGTTATGCTCCTCGGAACATCAATATTTTAACAGGCTATAAAATGACGCCTTTGATGGGAAATTGCTGCTGAATCCTTAATAATGTATAGCTATATCACTCTATATAATGTAACGTAGCATATGTATATAAATGTTTCCCCCCCGAGTCCTATCACACTTGGAATGTAACGCTTAAGTAGAGTGTGAATTATGGAACAGGTACAATGAGGTGCAGGTGAGCAAATAGCAGTAAATGATGAGTGACGATGTTTTATAACTAATACACAGGTGAACTTTATTGACCAGCTTGTTACCTGTCTGTATGTATGTTTGTATGTGTGTATGTTTAAATGTGTGTATGTTTAAATGTGTGTATGTCTATCTAGCTGTCTCTCCCTCCATCCTTCCGTCTGTCAGTTCCTCCCTCTCCCTCTCCCTCTCTCTCTCTCTCTCTCTCTCTCTCTCTCTCTCTCTCTCTCTCTCTCCCCCACCACACATGGTCGCCACAGCAGCAGGCTAGCCATGCCCGTGACCCAGGAATATATACGGGGTTTCTCGGGGGAGTAAGAGGAATATGATAAATAAATTGTGAGGAATACATTATGTCTAGAGGTGAGGTGATAGCTGGATGACCTTACCCTAAATCAATGACCTTCACGCACTCCTTCACCTCAATGAATATGCGATTAGTTTGTGGGAGAAGATGCTGTGTTAGTTTTTACCGCGTTATTAATCATTATTATGGATTATTTTTCCTTCCCCTACGTTTTGTATTTCCTTTCTTTCCTTGTGTGTTTTGTTGGTAATGTGTGTGTGTGTGTGTGTGTGTGTGTAATTGTGTGTGTGTGTGTGTGTGTGTGTGTGTGTGTGTGTGTGTGTTGTGTGTGTGTGTGTGTGTGTGTGTGTGTGTGTGTGTGTGTGTGTGTGTGTGTGTGTGTGTGTGTGTGTGTGTGTGTGTGTATCAACGTTAACAAAATACAAACTTTACATCCTACAAAATTTATCTCTGATCGGAAGAAAAAAAAAAAAAAAAAAAAAAAAAAAAAAAACGAATAAAAATCTTTCTGCCAATATGGACGAGGGAGAAAACTAAATGCGTAAAGTTTTTTTTTTCCCCTCTTTTTTTTTTTGTGTTGTATGGAAAGTGGAACACATCAGTCTAACCGTAACACTTCCCATAACTATGAAATAACCTTGTGTTCCCATCACTGATAGCATACTTGTACATGACCCCATTTCCTTTCCCATCACCATCCATATATCTACAAATATGACCCATTTTCCCTTCCTCTTTCATGTCCCCTTCCCTTCCCTTCCCTTCCCTCCCCTCCCTTCAGTCCACATTGCCAATTATTTTCTCTTCCACATTCCCTTCTCTCTTTAATTTTCACTTTTTTTCCCTTCATATTTCCCTTCCTCTCTATTTCCTCTTCATCTCTTTTTCCCCTCATTCTTCTTTCATTTTTCCCTTATCTCCTCATCTTCACCATCTATCCCTTCAGAAATTCCGTCACTCACCTCTTCTTACCATCATCTGTCCCTTCCCTTCCTCCCTCCTATCCTTTCCCCTCTAATCTATCCACACGACCTATTCCTCTTGTGGCGTCCTATCCCTCCTCTCCTCTCTCCTCTCCTATCCTCTCTTCTCACCCTCACTCAACTCCCTCCCCGCAAACTGGCATGCACACTCAGTTAAAACG
>JAXIVD010011185.1:10000-11803 GCA_036785275.1 Cancer borealis
CTCATCATCTTCTGTCCTTCCTTTCCACTACGATAATCTTCTCTTTTTTTCCTATGTCTCTCTCTCTCTCTCTCTCTATCTCTCTTCTTTCTTCCATGTCAAATATTTTTTCTTCTTTTTATTATTTCTTGCCTCCAGTTCCTTGATTCTGTCCTATAATTTGACCTAAAGTTTCCCTCCCCCTCACAACCACATTTTTATTGTATTATATTATCGTTATCTTCATCCTTGTTTCGTTACTCTGTATAATTTCGTTCAGTTGCTTCTCATCCTTTTCTTGGTAAATTGTCAAAAAGTCATGATGTGAGGTTGAAAGGTCTGTGTGTGTGTATGTGTGTGTGTGGGGGGTGGGAGTGGGGGAGGGGGGGCGTGGGAGGTTTGGGCCACAGGTGACATATAATTACAGGCTCCTCCTCCTCCTCCTTCTCCTCCTCCTCCTCCTCCTCCCCCTCCATTTACCTGTGACAGAAGTAAATGGTATATCCACGTGTGCCTTAAGCCCAGGTGTTATAGAGGGGACAGGTGAGGTGCGCGTCACTCACCTTGCTTTAATTACACACCTGAAGATGAAAAAGAGTCCAGATTTTTTAAAGTTAATATTCAAAAGGTCGTGATAATTGTCGGTAATTTTGGTGTTGAAAGGTTGGATTCCGTTTTATTAGTCTACTTATGGTGTGTGTGATGTATTTTTTTTTATATATGTTTATTTATGGTATGGTTTTTTTTTTTTTTATATATTTTTTATTTTTTGGGTATGCATGTGATTTTTTATGTGATTTATTGTATGTATTGAATGTTTGGTGTATTTTTGTATTTTTATTTATGGTTATTTAATGGTTTTTAAAAGAGATACATAATACATTTTTTTGTGTATATTAAGTTTTTGAACCGAAGTGAGAAAAAATGTGATTTATTTAATGAGTTGTAAGTTAAATTTTTCTTATAAATGTTTTTAATGATGATTTTTTTTTTACTTTATAGATAATTTTAATGCATTGATTTTTTTTTTCAACATAAACAAGATAAACGTAATATATTTTTGTATTGGAAGCTCGTTTTTTATTCTTCTAATTATGATTATAGAGATTATATTTTTTTTTGACAAGACTAAGATACTTAATTTTGTACATAAGTTTTCTGAGAGAGATGATAAAAACACGACTAAATATTTCATCTATAAACGCCACTTAGTAAATTAAAGTTAAATGGTTATAAGTATATATATAAAAAAAACCAAATTGTGTTTATAAGCCTAATTACAAACCTCTGATAAGTAATACACATTAAATATACATATGTTTATAAGTATTTTGTATATAATGCGTGCGATACACCTTTGATAATGAACTAAAATCAATGATATGATGTTAAGAAATATTAGTCATGTGTATATTACCCAAACTATCATCTATAAATACTAACACCAATTAAAGTTACGAGTGTTAAAACGTTTATAAGTATTAGTTGTGCTAAGTAAACTCAACGCTACATTCACCTTTAATGAGTAACACCTGAATAGTTGATGAAACCAGGCTCAGACAGGTAAATGTGTAGCTAATTAGTATAGGTGTTAGAGATTTTTAAGTGTTAGATTATATTTGATAATTTGAGAACATTTTGAGTGCTATCATTCAGTGTGTTGAGTTTAAATTCATTAGTATTATCAAGTGTTTAGGAATTATTGAAATTTAATAATGTTTTGTAGAGTTAAATCTATCCTGACTTAAAATTTGTATTCTTTAAACATACTACTACTACTACTACACTACTACTACTACTACCTACTACTACTACTACTACTAC
>JAXIVD010011186.1:10000-11802 GCA_036785275.1 Cancer borealis
GAGAACGAGACGATAGTTAAAATTACGTCCCTATAATAACCGAAAAAATACGGTGCACGTGGGAAGGATGAGTCAAGGTCGTATTACAGCGTAGTAAAAGAAAATATTATGTTAGTTATTATGTTATGGGCGACTGTGGTGCTCTTCTGCGAGGTCTGTTAAGCTCTTTTTTTTTTGTTCCGAAGGGTGTGTTTACCGTGCCTCTGCGTGTAATCCGGGACTATAATCAACTGGAATTACACGGGAATATTAAAAAGTCGGCACGAGTTTTGTTGGTGACTATAAAATAATATGAAATACTTCAATGGAGGCAATTCCTAAACAGACGGGAGTAATTATTTATACAGTAATTAAGGGGGAATGTCTACTTTACATTTCATTTAATATTCCATACAAATTTCATATCATGGAAAGTAATTAGTATATTTTTTTTAATAAGAGAAATATAAAAGGGGGAAAATAACTTCTTCTATAAGCTATTAATGATCAAGAACCATCAGACTATAGTAATTTGTCGTCGTCCTCCTCTCCTCCTCCTCCTCCTCCTCCTCCTCCTCCTCCTCCTCCTCCTCCTCCTCCTCCTCCTCTATCAACTTAGTATTAGTCATTATCTTCTAATATTAATCATTACACGCGCGAATACACCCATCCATCTACATACTAGGAGAGAGAGAGAGAGAGAAGAGAGAGAGAGAGAGAGAGAGAGAGAGAGAGAGAGAGAGAGAGAGAGAGAGAGAGAGAGAGAGAGAGAGAGAGAGAGAGAGAGAGAGAGAGAGAGAGAGAGAGAATAATGACGATAATATCAATGACAAAAATAATGAACAGTAATAGTAATAACAATGATAACAATGATAACAATAATAACAACAATACGTCAGTAACTCCACCTTCCCTTCACTAATACTCCTTGATCCTCTACATACTCTTCCTTCCTACAAACTCATCGACCCTTTTAATCTCCTTTCCTTCCCCTTGCGACCTCCAAATCACCTCATAAAACAGCTGCCACCTTAGGAAACATTAATTAGTGCGAAAATAACATGTGTATTCCATTATCCAGCCATCCTTAGTGTTCAAAAAAATTCAAACTAATTTTCATTCAGTAGAGTATAAGTTTAAGTAAAATTTAAAGGTTATAAAAAATATCTCTTACTTATCTAACGTGGAAGAAAGAACAGGAGAGAAAAAAGGAAGAATTAATTAAAAAGATCATCTCTGGGACTATGTTTTGCGGTTTCAATGCTAAAAAATAACGGAATTCTTAAAAAGATTATAATCGAAATACACTGAATAATTTTTGACTCAGATGTAAGATCGATTTCCCTAGCGTCTCTCTCTCTTTCTCTTTCTCTCTTTCTCTCGCTCTTTCTCTCTCTTTCTCTATCTATCTCTA
This sequence comes from Cancer borealis, assembly GCA_036785275.1. Lineage (NCBI taxonomy): Eukaryota > Metazoa > Arthropoda > Malacostraca > Decapoda > Cancridae > Cancer > Cancer borealis. The sequence goes on from JAXIVD010011186.1 coordinate 11,394, forward strand.
TTTATCTATCTATCTCAGTGCGCAGACAAGCATGAATATAAATGAAGATTAATGGCTTGAATAACGAAGTAAATGAAGAATGATGCCGCGAAAAGCGAAACACGGAAGAGAAATATAAACAAAAATATATGAAAGTTGAAAAAAAATCATTTAGTGGACGAGCAAACTTTAACACAAAGGAAAAAAAAGGAAAAAGAAAAAGAAAATAAGGAAACTAACATAAACAAACGAGAGAGAGAGAGAGAGAGAGAGAGAGAGAGAGAGAGAGAGAGAGAGAGAGAGAGAGAGAGAGAGAGAGAGAGAGAGAGAGAGAGAGAGAGAGAGAGAGAGAGAGAGAGAATGTTGAGGTTGTTTTCTCTTCATATACTGAGAATTTATAAAAGGAATGTGTTATCTTCATTTGCAGGTA
>JAXIVD010011187.1:0-10000 GCA_036785275.1 Cancer borealis
CACAGGTGTCTCTGCCGCTTGGATGACACTGTTCCCACTGTAGCAGTTTGAAGTGTCCAGCTAGTGTAGACTAGAGTGACTGAGTGGAGGTGTGCATGTGTGAGATCACTAGCTCACAGCAGAGGGCAAAGGCAACACACTCACCCCTCTCTCTCTCCCTCTCTCTCTCTCTCTCTCTCTCTCTTCTCTCTCTCTCTCTCTCTCTCTCTCTCTCTCTCTCTCTCTCTCTCTCACTCTCTCATGTCTAGGACTGGAGAGAGAGAGAGAGAGAGAGAGAGAGAGAGAGAGAGAGAGAGAGAGAGAGAGAGAGAGAAGAGAGAGAGAGAGAGAGAGAGAGAGAATAAATATGAAGTCATACATACTATACTGTCAGCACCCGCCGAATCCAACTGTTACGTTCCTGAGCCCATTGTGCACCACAAATTTCGTGTTGGGCGAATAACAGGTTCAATAAGAAAAAAATAGGTTACGTTCCCAGACCCTCTTTTTTGCAGGGTTTAAAAAATTTTTTTTTTTTTTTTTTTTTTTGGTGAATAAAATTAAATAAACAACCTTTATTACGAAAACTATTTTTATTAACAATAAAAACATATTTTAAAAACAAGAAAATAACTTATTAACAAAAAACCCAAAATCTGGGGTGAATAAAAAGTGGCAGGTGTATTAGAGGTAGTAGCAGGAGTAGCAGGCTGCTTGGCTGGTGTAGCAGGACTAGCAGGCTGCTTGGCTGGTGCGCTGGCTGGAGATCACTCTACACTATCTGGATAATTTGGATCATCATCATCAAAGCCACAGTATGTGATAGGAGAAACAGATGACATTGATAATCTGCTGAATGGAGTGGCAGGTGTACTATTAGAGGTAGTAACTGGTGTAGCAGGAGTAGCAGGCTGCTTGACTGGTGTAGCAGGAGTAGCATGCTTTTTGGCTAGTGTGCTGGCTGGAGATGGTTTGAAGAATGTTGTGATGGGCTTTTGGCAAGCAGAGGATTCCATGCTCCTTAGAGTTTCCTTGTAGGGCATAAGGCCTTCATCCACAATTCTCTTAAAATTGATGCTCCTCTCCAGTATGGGGTCTTGGTCAGTGAAGAGGGCTGTCAAGTTCTCTGCTTCTTTCAGCAAATGTCTTAGTTTCTTGATGGTAAACACAGGCCTTGTCTCTGTGTCGTCATCATCAGCATCATCATCACCTGCTTTGTCATCCTCCTGCAGCTGGATAAGCTCTTCCACTGAAGGCTCTGCAGCATGAGAGTCAATGAGGTCTGCCACATCCTCCTCTGTCATGTCGTGTTATCGCGAGTCAAAGTCGTCTTCGGCAAGCCATCGGATATTCTACCTATTCGTGTAAACGCGAGTTTCGTGCACGGTGAACTCGTGGCTTGCCTTAATTTAACTTTTCTGTCTCTTAAAGTTAGGCACTGTGCTCTCAGGAAGCCCAGTCACCTTCATTATCTCGCAATTCTTGTGGCCTTTTTTAATTAAGGTAAAACCCGCTTATAGCGAATTTCGGATATAACGAACGTCATTTCCTGGTCGAACCAAAGTTCGTTATATCCGAGCCGTGGAGTGAGCCGGCTGAACTCTCCACTCTGTTTGAACATGAACGCACCGACGCGCACACCACTCAGTCCACAGTTTGCTCTCACTGTGAAGGATTGGTTGTGCTCGTGCTCTCACCACTTGCTACTTACTATCTACAGTACTAACTACTGAGAAATGGCTTTGAGGACTCCTTCTCCATCCTCTTCCCCGTCAGCATGGTTCACCCAAGACATCGTCACAGACTGGTTTCACAAAGTGTTCAACCCACCAGTTCATTGGCACCAAATCTGCACCTACGGTGTTGCCAAGAAAGACGTCAAGGCTGTCCTTCTCCTTGACAATGCCCCACCCTACCCAGCCACGACAAGGCTCTGCAGCAATACACTTAAATTCAGTATCCCTATAACAACTCTGTATGAACTCGTCTTAACGAACGAAACCCAGTATATAGCGAACTCGTTCAGTATTTTTACCGAACTTTGGATATAACATCAGATCCCCACCCCAATTGGTTTGTTATATCGAGGTTTTACTGTAATTCAATCACCCTCGCTTTGTCTTCCATTGTATTTTTATTCAATTTCTTTCCAACATCAGTAGCTCTCTTCACTGGTTCTTTTTACTTATATTCCTTTCTCACCACTCCCTTCTCCGCTACCTGAGGCTAGGGCAGACATCATGAGAGGTGTAACACACCGCCAGATACTCGTTAGATGGGATGAGACAAGCACAATGGAATACGGTTGAAAGATGGCGGCGCGGGACTGACGAAAGTAACCAGTGTTGCCAGCAAAAATTCAGTGATCCGCGGGAAGTTTGAAATTCGATACCGGGCGCCCGGAATAATTGCCGTTAGATATGAATTTTGGACCTTAAGATTGGAGGTGAATTAGAGCTTAAAAGGATCGTTAGATACACGAATTCGTTAGATCCAAACGCGTTAGATGGGAAATTCTACTGTATATATATATATATATATATATATATATATATATATATATATATATATATATATAGGGGAGGTGGTGGTCTAGTAGCTAGCGGTCGGGCATAGCAGCTCAGAGTCCCGCGTTCGAGCCTCGGCACGGGCTGGCCACTTTTCTAGGTTACTACCGCTGAGTAGCCTAAGATCACCCATATGCTGCCATAACACCATCCTCGCCGGGACTGCAACATTATATGCGCGAGAAGCTTCCGCTGGCAGCATGAGCCTATCAAGAAGAAACAAGGCGTCACTTTAAAAATCTAACTAGCGCTACTAACGGGTGGAGGCCAACCATCTAAGGTCTCCTTGAAGCCTACCGGTGCCATGGGTAAAAAAATTAAAAAAAAAAAAAAAAAAAATATATATATATATATATATATATATATATATATATATATATATATATATATATATATATGAAGACTGTGGCACATAACACTCAACACATATCATACTGGTTGCAGCCATACACATAGTTACATTACACGTCCTAATTAATTTACTCATCGAGCTTCACTGTACTACATCTGGTGAGTAATATCATAAGTGATATACAATATTGTAACTATATTTACCTCTAACAACGTAACAGTTAAGGATTGCTCTTGGAAAAATGGATTTATTATAGTTATGCAATCCACATGTTATATAAGATAAGAGTACTTTTATTATGCTACAGTTTTGTTATTATATTAAAATAAAGTGAATTACGGTAAGTGATTTCAGTAGAAAGTATTTGTTGTTACCAAGGCAAGGATAAGCCTACCGTTAACCATTACCTGTGCTAACAACATCCTGTATTCCACAGGATTTAAGGATCACATTTTATTCCAGATGTATAAGATGACCCCCAATTTTTAGGGATATTCTTAAGTTTAAAGGGTCGTCTTAAATGCTGCATTTTTTTTCTACATTAAAAAGGTACCGGCCAAGGGCAAACAAATATATGTAAAAAAAAATAATAATAATAATAATAATAATAATAATATATTTTAATCCTGCTTGTCGCCAGACCCTGTAAAGAGGAAAGTAAGAGGAATAGAGGCAGGTAATGGAGGTCCAGTTTAACATTAGAGATGTCTTGACACTCCTCTTTCGAAAGAGTTCAAGTCATAGGCAGGTGGAAAAAGAGACAAAGGAAGGGAGTTCCATAGTTTATCAGTGTAAGGGATGAAAGAGTGAAGATACTCTTGCATCAGAAAGGTGAACAGAATAGGGAATAGGGAAGAAGTAGAAAGTCTTGTGCAGCGAGGCTGCAGGAGGGGGGAGACATGCAATTAGCAAGTTCAGAAGAGCAGTCAGCATGAAAATAGTGGTAGAAAAGAGGTAAAGATGCAACATTGCGTCGATGACTTAAAGAATCAAGACAAAGTAGGAGAGTTGATGAGACGAAAAGCTTTAGACTCCATCCTGTTTAGCAAAGCCATGTGAGTTGAACCTCCCCAGACATGAGATAGGTATTTGTACTTACATATGGTTCCTTCATGTTAAGTTCTTGGCATGCAGCTCTAAGGGTTTCTTTGGCATGCTTGAATTTATCTTCATCGTTGCTTCTACAAAGAACTCTAAAAATTTTCTCCTGGAATCTGAAATATTGCATATGAAAGTAATATTAAACTACATTCTTTCTTTCATTCATGTGAAGAATTCATGGGAAAAAAAAAAAAATTTCATAGTGATGGAGAACAATTGTTGGCACAAGAGTTAAGGTATTTTGTTGGGAATCAGATATGTGTGTGAGGATATATGGAGAGAAAAGTGAGTTTTATAGTAATAGTCAGGTTGAAACAAGGATGTGTGCTTTTGCCATGCCTGTTTAATAACTTTATGGATGGGTGTATGAGATATAAAAGTTGAAGTGGGGAGTATAAGTACAAGATTGAAAACGAATTGAATGGAGTGGGCAATGGTGGCATGCTTGTTTGCAGATGACACTGCCTTGCATTACGCAGTAGTAATATCGTCACCAATGAGGTTTAACAGAGATGTGAGGTTGCAAGATTGCCACCAACGTAGCTCCACAATGGTATTGGAAAAAAAAAAATACTAGCAACCAGAGATACCCTTCGTACAAGTGGTACCTTAGCTCTTCCTCACATTCATGTGGTTGCACTGTAAGTACACCAGTTATGGCAGAACGAATATCAGCTGTTGGTGGTAACATTTTAATTTGACTATCAGAGAGAGAGAGAGAGGGGGGGGGAGGGGGGAGAGAGAGAGAGAGAGAGAGAGAGAGAGAGAGAGAGAGAGAGAGAGAGAGAGAGAGAGAGAGAGAGAGAGAGAGAGAGAGAGAGAGAGAGAGAGAGAGAGAGAGAGAGAGAGAGAGAGAGAGAGAGAGAGAGAGAGAGTCATATTGTTCATAAGAATTAATATGTAGGTTCTTAATTCATTCTGCAATTTCGTCTGACCAATCAAGCTTCCATATATCATCTGAATCATCATACACCTTTTACTTAACTATTCACCTAACTCCCTAATATCTAACCACAATTCTGCCTTTTTGTTTAATCTTCGTTATAACCCGTTTCTTGCACACAATTTTTGTGAGCACATTTTGGTCAATCCATAAATTTATCCTCTTTCCTCTGACCTTGAACCCAAATTGCCCATTCCTAATTTTTGATAACCTATTATTGTTTTCTATTATACTATATCTCCTCGTCCATATAAGACTGTGATTTAGATAATTTTTGTTGCCCAGCACTAGTTATATTACATATGATTAATATATTCACATAAAAAGTAATTAGAAATCTATATGTAGAATATAAAATAAATACAAACCTCTCAGGGAGCAGGATGCTTTCTTCCTGCTTGATTTTCTTAGTCTTCTTTGGGGAGCTCTTGTTGTAAAAATAGACCAATTCAACAGGGTTCTGATCCTTCATTCCATAATTTAGCTCAACTTTTGCTATTATTAGATCTTGTGGTGTGAGTGTGCTAGTTTTTGGAATATTCCTTTCTACGGCTTCTTTAAGATTCTTGAAGGTCTGGTGTTGAAACAAAGTGAATAAAAAAGAAAAATTTTATGGAATTTCACATGTTTAAAAATACTTCTGAAAAGAAATAACTAACTTTGCCCAACATGTTTCCATGGAAAACTTCATCTACTTGTCAATATCCTGTTCATAAAGTTATATTAAAGGATTTTCCCACTGTTGGAGGGCAACACATTTAGTGACCGATGTGATACTGAACTAGTTAATATATGGTGCGTCTATTATATCCTATAAACCTTTAAATCTCTCTTCTCTCTCTCTCTCTCTCTCTCTCTCTCTCTCTCTCTCTCTTCTCTCTCTCTCTCTCTCTCTCTCTCTCTCCCTCTCCCCTCCCTCCCTCCCTCTCTCCCTCTCTCCCTCCCTCCCTCTCTCCCTCCCTCCCTCTCTCTCTCTCTCTCTCTCTCTCTCTCTCTCTCTCTCTCTCTCTCTCTCTCTCTCTCTCTCTCTCTCTCTCTCTCTCTCTCTCTCTCTCTCTCTCTCTCTCTCTCTCTCTCTCTCTCTCTCTTTTTTCGTCCCTTCCTTCCTGTCCCACAATGAATGTGTGGTGCATCCATGGGAAAGAGAAATAAAAATTTTTATCTAATATTTATTTATTGAGTATGATTCTCATGTCTGGAGAGGTTCAACTAACACAGCTAAACAGGGTGGAGTCTAAAGCTTTTCATCGCATCAACTCTCCTTCTCTAACTGACTATCATGATTCTTTAAGTCACCAACGCAATGTTGCATCTTTATCTCTTTTCTACTGCTATTTTCATGCTGACTGCTCTTCTGATCTGGCCCCCCCCCTGTGGCCTCGCTGCACAAGGCTTTCTACTTCTTCTCATCCCTATTCTGTCCATCTTTCTAATGCAAGAGTTAACCAGTATCTTCACTCTTTCATCCTTTACACTGGTAAACTCTGGAACTCTCTTCCTTTGTCTGTTTTTCCATCTGCCTATGACTTGAACTCTTTTAAAAGAGGAGCATCAAGACACCTCTAATTCTAAAATGGGCCTCCATCTCCTGCTTCTATTTCTCCTACTGTCTTCTTTATAGGATCTGGCAATAAGGGGATTCTTTAACATTTTTTTGTTTGCCCTTGGCCAGTACCCTTTAAATGTAAGAAAAAAATTACTATTATCACCCTGTGGTGGGAGCTGCAAGAATACTACCACTATATTCCCTGTGGGTTATAGAAGGCGAGCAAAGAGACGGAACAAGAGGACTGCAAAGTCCCTTCTCTGTATTCTCACCAACAAAAAGACAGGACACAGAAAAGTAAAGTCTCCCTGAGACCTAAATGTTTTATTTTGACTACCTACCTTTATGGGTAATATAAATTAGGTATATAGATAGACAGGTAAAACAATATATCAAGTTTAGAAAAGAAGCATGAAATACTCACCGTGATAGGATTGTTGGGACTTGTGTGGCCCACAAATAGGTATAGTTGGCGGCTGAAGATGTTAGAAAGAATTTTCTTTGCATAATGTAGATCTGGATTATTTCTCTCATCCAACAGAATTCGATGGAAAACTTCATCAGTTAGGTTGCTGTAGGCCATCATGTCATCACACACATCTGCTAAAGGATATCTCACCCTAAACAGATGAAAAATAAGAAGCTTTTATAACATGAAAATCTTTATGAAAACTTCAAAGTATTACTTTGATAAGTATAATGAAGATCTTTATCAAAATCATACGTTTTCATGAAAATCACTGTCTAAACAACAATGGAACTGCACATTTGGTGGCTAATTTTTGCTGAAATAACCTCAACAACCATGAAATGTTCAAATGGGAAGTTAAAACAGTAATGTATCAACCATGTAGCACATACCGTATATACCGGACTATAAGGCGACTGGTTATATAAGACAACCTCCAATTTTCGAGGAAAAAAAAATGGTTTTGAGCTATTATTGCTATATTAGACGACCCCCTTTCTCATGGTAAGGTTCACTGTTAACCCTTCCTTAATCTATTACTCCAACAATCACTTCCAACACTAGTTGCTCAAGATGTAAATAGTTAAAGGAATTAAAAAACTACATATTGTACATATATTACTTTTACTAAACAATAGTCTGAATTTTTCAAAACGTAAAGAAACATTATCATAAATATCAGCACCGCCATGCTCTAATACCTTGTTTCAACAATTGCCTCAAACATTTGAAACATAGATATTTAATTAAAAACCTTCAAAATCATCTTCGTCAGATACAATAAGCATGTCAAATATATCTTTAGATACATGTTCAAGGGCATCATCATACGGGTCAAATTCTGCATCATCTGGGTTGTCGTCTGCAGCTTCATCACCAGTGTCGCCCGCCACCCCGGTGTTGTGACCCGCACGTGACGTTATCAGTAAACAATAAACATTCGACACTCATAGAGTTAGGGTGGGCCCGCAGGCCTGTGCATGTGTGTGTAGGTGTGTATATATATATATATATATATATATATATATATATATATATATATATATATATATATATATATATATTATATATATATATATATATATATGCATACACATGTGTGCATGCAGAATTAATTCCAAGGTACAGTGGTGCTGAATATTCATCACGGAGTTATAGGTTTGTGTTTTATTCTCGGTGTATAAGACGACCCTTAGATTTAGAAGCCTTAAACTTGGCAAAAAATCTTGTCTTATAGTCCGGTATATACAGTACTATATGAATAGAATATTATTACCCACAACTGTATGTTTTCCACATGTTTTTTATCAGATTAAGTTACAAATTTTTATCTATGGAGTACGCATCTCACATATGTAGGTAGGGTTCCACGCACACAGATTTGCAAAAAAGATTTTTTTTTTTAATGTCTTGAACCTGTGGCACCAGTAGGCTTGATGGAGGCGTTTAATGATCGGCCTCTGCACGTTAGCAACATAGGTTAGAATTTTTAAGTGACACCTCGTTTCTTGTTGTGAGGTTCATGCTGCCTGCAGAAGCTCCTCGATGCATTTTACGGTGGTGGTTTAAAAAAAAAAAGTGCCCAGCTCATTGTGGGACTTGAGCTCAGGACTCTGAGTTGGTATGCCTCCCATGCTTGCCACTAGGCCACTGTCTCCCTAAAATTCAGACAAAAGCATTTCGTCTTATTGATTCGCCCCTAACTAACTGTCTTCAACCTATTAAGCTCCACCACAATGTTGCATCTCTTGCTATCTTCTACCGTTATTTTCATGCTAACTGCTCTTCTGAATTTGCTAATTGCATGCCTTCCCCCTCCTGCAGCCTTGCTGCACATGATTTTCTACTCACTCTCATCGCTATTCTGTTCACCTCCCTTATGCAAGGGTTAACCAGTATCTTCACTCTTTCTTTCCTCCTAATCGTAAACTCTGGAATTCTACCTGAATCTATATTTCCATCTTCCTATGACTTGACCTGCAATCCTAATTTGGCCTCCCTTTTTTAGTTACTCTTTTTTTTCTTTAACTCGTAGCGTGCAACCCACAGCTCAGGCTTGAGAGCGTGCGAGTGCGAGCCACAGCTCAGGCTGTAGGAACTTCAATAATTTTTCATAAAAGTTGGCGCGCTTGAACCAACAAATAGGCATCGTTGGTATGTACTGGGATGCCTATTGACTAATTTTCGCCCGGCAGGCATCACTTAATCAAAACAGTTACCCTCAGGATAGGATGGAGGGAAACGCACCATCACACACTATTGTACCTGAGTGTACACGCAGCCCTGGAAGTGTTGTGTAAAAATAAAAATAAAAATAAAAAAGTATTTTAGCGTATACTAATTGCGAATGATTCCAGTGATGATGAAAGAGTGGATGAACCTCAACCATCAACATCACGAATAACTCGTAGAAGGAGAGTGAACAAACAAAAAAAGACAAAGGTGGCAACTGCTTCATCACCACCACCACCTCCTGACTCACGGCCAAAGCCTCCCACAACTAACCTGACTTCTTCAAAATTCCTATTTTTGCTTTTTGGTGAGGAATTGTCATCACTGTCTGAAGATGGATGAATGTGTGGACAATGAAAGCAGGGGCATTGGAAGTGATTCGTGCCACGTGATGCGTGCCACGTGATGTGACACTTGCTCCCTTTGTGTGGACTGATGGGCATGATTTTGAGCCAGACATTCATAATTTTGATAATCGCAGATCTGGAGTGACAGATGACTGGCATAGTGATGACAATGCTGGGGAAGCTGATTATTTTCAGATATTCATTGATGTAATATGTATAATTTGCAATACGTACATCGTATATATTTACATCAAAATATCACATTATGATAATATTTAGTGTCATACCTTCCCTACAGCCCACTACCATCCCAAGGTTGGGTCACTACCCAGCTGCACCCTCACATTCTCTGTTATGTACGTTATTACAAATAAATGAATGAAAGGAGATTTTTTTTTCTTACCACTAGACAATGCCCAGACATGGTATCTTTACTTCCACGTTGAAAAAAAAGTTAAAAAGAA
>JAXIVD010011188.1:0-11794 GCA_036785275.1 Cancer borealis
CTCCCTCCCTTCCCCCAATCTTTACCTTCGTCAGCAAACCTACTCCCTTTCCTCCTTCCCCTCCCTTCCTCCCCTTCCCTCCCCCCTTTCTCCTACTACCCATTTCTTGCCCGTATCTCAATGGAGGGTGAATTTTCTGCAGCCAATTCCTGGAGAAGAGGGGAATGGGGAGGCAGAAGAAGGGGTGAAGAGAGGAGAAGGAAGGAAGGAAGGAAGTGGGAGGAAGGAAAGAGGAGAGAGAATGATAATGGAAAGGGAAAATATGGGGAAGGAAAAAAAAAAGTGTTAAGAAAGAGGAGAGAGAGGTTGATAATGGAAGATAAAGAGTAGAGGGAGAGAAAATAAGTGATAAATAAGGTGGGAAGAATAACAGAGAAAGGATAAGAGAGAAAAAAAGGATGAAGAGATAAGCTTAGATAAGAGAAACGAAAGAAGGACATGAAGGAAAGTAAGATAAAAGAATGATAAGAGAGATAAGGGGAAGAAGGAGGAAGTGGAGGTATTGGTAGTAGAGGAGGAAAAAGTTTCGAGTATTTGGAGGGAAAAAAAGGAGGAAAGAAAGTAGAAATAGAGAGAATGGAGAGAAAAATATTTGGAGAGGGTGAGGAAGAGGGAAAGAGGAAACAAGGAGAAGGAAACAGAGAATCAGAAAATGGAAGGAGGGAAAGAGAGGAAAAAAACAAGGGAAAAAGATAGAAAAAATAAGAAAGGAAGGAGAGAGAATGTGAAGAGAAAGAAAGAGAGAAAGGAAGAAAAACTGGTATGATAACGGAAATAAAAAGGAGCAAAGATAAGAGAGAGAGAGAGAGAGAGAGAGAGAGAGAGAGAGAGAGAGAGAGAGAGAGAGAGAGAGAAGAAGAGAGAGAGAGAGAGAGAGTTAAAACAAGCTCTACTAACTAATCATGTCGCCTATGTAAATCCTCCTCCTCCCCCTCCTCCTCGTCCTCCTCCTCCTCCTCCTCCTCCTCCTATGTGTTCCTATGTGTTCCTCCTCCTCCTCAATAAGCACCAAGGACGGAAAGGCAACCGCAAGGCATGGAGGAGGAGGAGGAGGAGGAGGAGGAGGAGGAGGAGGAGGAGGAGGAGGATAATAGTAATAATAACAATAATAATAATAATAATAATAATAATAATAATAATAATAATAATAAGAAGAAGAAGAAGAAGAAGAAGAAGAGGACAATAATAATAATAAAAAATAATGCAAGCGAAGGAAAAAACAACGAATACAGAGTGAAAAGGAAGACATAGAAAGGATCAGGAAGACATAGAAAGGAAAGAAGAAGAAAAAAAGGGAAAGAAAGAAGGAAAAAAAAGGGAAAGAAAGAAGGAAAAAAAAGGGAAAGTAGGAAGGAAAAAAAAAAAATAAATAAATAAAATAAAATAAAAAGCTTACAAACTTTTGGAATGGAAGTTCAGAAATAAAGAAGTTTTCTGCGCATTTCCAGAACTGAAATTTGATCCATTAGAGTTTCGTAACGGGAAGAAACGGACGGGAAGAAACGGACGGGAAGACACGGACGGGAAGAAACAGACGGGAAGACACGGACGGAGAAGAAACGGGCGGGAAGGCACGGACTGGAAGAAACGGACGGGAAGAAACGGACGGGAAGACACGGACGGGAAGAAACGGACGGGAAGAAACGGACGGTAAGAAACAAACGGAAAAAACGGATGGGAAGACACAGACAGGAAGAAACGGACGGGAAGAAACGGACGAGAAGAAACGGACGGGAAGAAACGGACGGGAAGAAACGGACGGGAAGAAACGGACGGGAAGACACGGACGAGAAGAAACGGACGGGAAGAAACGGACGAAGACACGGACGGGAAGACACGGACGGGAAGAAACGGACGGGAAGAAACGGACGAGAAGAAACGGACGGGAAGAAACGGACGAGAAGAAACGGACGGGAAGACACGGACGGGAAGAAACGGACGGGAAGAAACGGACGGGAAGACACGGACGGAGAGGAAGAAAAACTGGAAGACAAAACAAGAAAAAGGACGAGAATACAGTGAGAGAGAGAGAGAGAGAGAGAGAGAGAGAGAGAGAGAGAGAGAAGAGAGAGAGAGAGAGAGAGAGAGAGGGGGGGGGGGAATCAGTAGGACACTCGAGGGAGGAGATTGGACGCCACAATCCTAGACAAGATCAAGGATACTACATAGGATTGGGTAGGATTGGGTAGGATCCGAAACAGCTCTTAAATCAGGTCCTACTATTACCTGCAGAAGAGGAGGAGGAGGAGGAGGAGAAGAAAGGAGGAGGAGGAGGAGGAGGAAGAAGAGGAGGAGGAGGAAAGAAAAAGGTCTGGGATACGATTTAACTAAAGATATAATTTTTTTTTTAACATCAGATCAAAATGTGTGTATCTATCTACTTATTAATTTTTTTTTTTTTTCTCTCTCTCTCTTTTATTTTCTTTTTATTCCCATCTTCCCTTCTTTGTAATTTTCCTTATTTTCATTTCTCTCTTAATCTCCTTTCCTTACTTCTTTTTCTCCTCTTCCTTCTTCCTTAATTCTAACTTCCTTCATTGTCCTTTGAATTTACTCCTTCCTCTTCATCTCTTTTCTTTCCTTCCTTCCTTCCTCCTCATTCTACATACATAACCTCATTCTTAAAACTCCTTTTCTATTCCTTCTTTTCTTCCCCTCACTCATACATTTCCCCTCACACGCCCTTACCACACTCACCTACTATGTGTGCAATTTTTGGAGTGTTTAGGTGTGTTTGGGGTAGAAAGTGTGTTTTTTGGGGGTATGTGTGTTTTTTTGGTATGTGTAGGTGTGTTTGGGGGTAGAAAGTGGGTGTTTGAGTGTGTTTAGGTGTGTGTTTGGATGTGTGTGTGTTGAGTGTGTTATTTATGTTATTTTTCAGGTTTCTGTAACAATTGTAATTTTTTTTTTTTTTTCGGCCAAAATTTTTCTGCGTAAATTTGGTCCAATGTGTTTTTGCCATTTTACTCGGAAAATATTTGTCGTAAAGTATTAATGCATAGAAATTAATATATTAAGTTTGATGTTGTCTATCTAATGGTGAAATCAGATTTAAAATATACCTTGTAGTTTAGTAGAAAATTTAAGTTTTGTTGAAATTTATCAAAAAAACTAATATATTATTTTCTCAATTACTAATATACCAATTTCATTCTACTATAGCTCAAAATAACGGGCGTCTTCTGCTCTTTATTTACTAATTTAAAGGTTTTTTACGTAAACCTCATAGTTTTTGAGTTATTTAACAAAATATGATTTGTTAAAAAAAATCTATGGGTGTTTGCCTAGAAAATTTCATGAAAATTTTGACATCTCAGAATCTCATGAAAATTATATATATAGGTTTTCAAGGATAAAGAACACGAATGTAGACTCAATTTTATCATTACTCTAATATTAAACACCATATAAACATTGTATTTTAATTATTTATTTATTTATTTATTTTTATCTATTTTTTTAATATATATATAGGAAGCAAGGAAAATGTTTATTGATATTAAATTTTCTCTCTCCCTCTCCTCTCTCTCTCTCTCTCTCTCTCTCTCTCTCTCTCTCTCTCTCTCTTACGCCCATGCCTTCTGGATCAACGCCCATTCTTTCACTACTGCAGTTCACTCTGGTTATGTGACCGTGCTAAAAGGTGTGTGTGTGTGTGTGTGTGTGTGTGTGTGTGTGTGTGTGTGTGTGTGTGTGTGTGTGTGTGTGTGTGTGTGTGTGTGTGTGTGTGTGTTTTTCCTTCATTAAGTACTTCCTACGTGAATGTATGAATGAATGAATAAATTAGTGTATGTTTGAATGAATGAATGAATGAATGAATAAATGAATGAACAGCTGATTGGCCGCCTGACTCACGAACTTGATGAAATGAATGAAATAAAAAATGAATGAATGAAAAGAAAGAAGGACCCACGAAATGAATGCATGAGTGAATGTCATAACTCTTCGCTCAGCCTCTCCCTTTTCTGCTTTTCATCTTCTTTCGTCTCCTATTCACTCAGGAAGAAAAGATTAAAAAAAGGAAGAGAATAAATGAGATGGGAGTGACAAGAGAGAAAAGGAAGAGAAAGAAAGAGAAAGGAAAATCAAAGGCTGAAAGGAGAGCTAAAAGCAAATTAATGTAAGGTAAAAGAAAATGAGAGAGAGAGAGAGAAAAGAGAGAGAGAGAATTGGAAAGAGAAAAATAATGAAATATGTAGAAAAAAAATATATGAAAGTAAAGAGAAAAAAAGAAGAGGAAATAACTAATGTTTCAAAGACTTCAAGGGGAAAAAAGTCAAAAGGCAATGGGAAAAAAAAGAGAGAGAAACGACTGAGAGTATAAATAAAGAGGAAAGATAAAAAAGAGAAGGAAAATATAATAAAAAAAAAGGGAAAATATAGGAAATAAAGGAAATAAATAAGGACTAGAAAAAAATAGAGAAATAAATAGATAGATAAAAGATAATAGATAATAATAATAATAATAATAATAATAATAATAATAATAATAATAATAATAATAATAATAACAAATAAAGACACTACAAGAAAAAGTATAAAAAAAACAGACAATAAATGAAAGAAATAAAATAAGAAAAATAAATAAACATCAGAGACAAGAATTTAAAAAAAAAAAAATGAAAAGAAAAAAGAAATATAAAAGTCAAATATAAATAAAAGTGAGAAAATAATTGAAAAAACTGAAGAAAAAAGCTGAAAAAAAGAGAGAGAGAGAGAGAGAGAGAGAGAGAGAGAGAGAGAGAGAGAGAGGAGAGAGAGAGAGAGAGAGAGGACGCCCTTCAATACACAAAGGCTGTGATTAGAGAGAGGAAGTAAACCCCACAGCCTCGCTCACTCCACCCTTCAACACACTCTCTCAAAAACTATTTCTCTGTCAAGCTAAAAAGAAGAAAATCAATGGAAATCAGCTTTATTTTGGTCTCTCTCTCTCTCTTTTTTTTTTTTCTCTCTCTCTCTCTCATATAAAAAAACACAGAATAAAGAAAAGAAAAAGAGAACTGTTGTAAGGAATAGTATTAAATTTTGATTATATAAAAAAAAAAATAGGATGTATTATGAAAGAAAATCAAAAGGAAGAAAGAAATACAACAACACAGGTAAACATTTGAGGCGTAACTATAAAAAAAAAATATATATATATATATAAAAACCTGTGACAACTAACGGGCAAAAGGCAAATCCATCTTTAGTTTGTGATGTAGAAAAAAAAAAGAGTTAAGATAAGATAAGATCATTTATTTGTCACATTATTCTACATTGATGCATACACGTGAAATTCTTTATAGCAAACAGGCTCCAAAGATAACACAGATAAAAGTATTAGTCCCATAAAAGCTTGAAAACAATTAATTAACGGTATACAATCACACCTGTTGGACTTACCTGGCTCTGTGTGGGCCTACGATGTGGTCATGAGCTGAGGAGGCTGTGAGGGCCTTGTCTAGCAGCTCCCCGGTCGACACTCCCAGGGGCTTGTTGCACTCTCCTGTAGAAGGGACGAAGGAAGGTGAAATGAGGTGACTAAAATGTGTATATTTATGTGTAAAAAAAAAACACTCACACATACATACATATATACATACACTACCCTTGAATGTGCGTTTGTGAGAAAAAAACCCCACATACCTACACATACATACACATACACAACCCTAAAATGTGTGTTTGTGTATATAAAAATAACTCACATACTGTACATACATATATATATACATACATAACCTTTGAATGTGTGTTTATGTGGAAAAAAATACACACACACACAGCACACACAGACACACACGTACATACACATTCTAAAACATACATAACCCTTGAATGTGTGTTTATGTAAGAAAATAAGCACACACATGCATACACATACGATACCCCCCCACCAAAAACACACACAGGCACACACACACGCACGCACACACACACACACACACACACACACACACACACACACACACACACACACACACACACACACACACACACACACACACCGTCCAAGCATTGCCAATTAGCTAAAGCCTTTTATTCCAACATGTATAGCTTTGTGTGTTCCTATGATTACTGGTTCCTATTATTGAAGCTTAGGTCTAATTATTCCTTTTGTCTATGGAAATAAAGGGGAATAAAAGGGTAGGCTATAGAAAGAGACTTAATGCCCCCTTGTATAATCAGGAAAAAAGTCTATAGATGTTTTTGAATAGTGAGTTTGTCAATAGGTGTTGTTTAAAAGTTTTGTTGTGATTTAGTGATAACATGAATTTTTATCTATTTTTTTCTTAACTATGATACATAATGTTAAAAATGATCAATTGTACTTCAGGAAATTCACGCAACTTAATAACAATAATAATAATAATAAAAAATAATATAAAAAAAAAACATCTATATTTACTTACAAACAAATTTAAGATAAAAACAGAAACATTTTCAACTCATTATTAATTAAAACAAAAATAATAAGACAAAAATAATTAGGTAGACAGATCAAAACAGAACACCTGCCCACACCTATCTACCTGTCCTTACCTATAATTAAGGTCAACACTACAGGTACTCATACTCACCCAGCCACAGCGCAGAACAGCAATGCAGCACAAACAGCACCCATAACAGCAAACAAAACAGCTTCTTCATGGTGCTGACTCACACATACACACATACACACACACACATACACATACGCACACGCCCTTCACACAGCCTCACGTCCTCCTCGTCACTAGCATTACCTCGTCACTCACTCCTCCTCCTCCTCCTCCTCCTCCTTCAGTTCCTCGTCATGTCAGCCGCACGTCAGCACTCGTCTCTGTCTCAGCACCCTCGCCAGCACCTCATAATAGTCATCATCAGCACCTCAGAGGCATGCTGTGTGTGTGTGTGTGTGTGTGTGTGTGTGTGTGTGTGTGTGTGTGTGTGTGTGTGGTTGTCAAGGTGATGTTGATGTCTAATCTCTCTCTCTCTATCTTTATCTCTCTCTCTCTCTCTCTCTCTCTTCTCTCTCTCTCTCTCTCCTCTCTCTCTCTCTCTCTCTCTCTCTCTCTCTCTCTCTCTCTCTGTAGCCTCAGGATCTGAAAAAAAAAGAAAACATGTATTAATTTGCGAGGAAAAGACATTCACACACACACACACACACACACACACACACACACACACACACACACACACACACACACACACACACACACACACACACACACCGTGAAAACAAATAAGTAGCATAAACACGACAGAAAAACAAACAAGAGAGAAGCAAAACCTATTATAGACAAGTGTCCAGCTGGTGCCTCCTCCTCCTCCTCCCCCTCCTCCTCCTCCTCCTCCTCTTCCTCCTCCTCCTCTTCTCCTCCTCCTCCTCCTCCTCCTCCTCACCTGAGACATAAAAGGAAAACAAGAGCCACGAAGCTTCCAGGAAGAGCAAAATGAGAAAGAAAGAAAGAGAGAGAGAGAGAGAGAGAGAGAGAGAGAGAGAGAGAGAGAGAGAGAGAGAGAGAGAGAGAGAGAGAGAGAGAGAGAGAGAGATTATAAAACACAACTTTCCTCCTACTCTACCTTTCCTCCCTTCCCCACCTTCCATCCCCTTCTCATCCCCCTTATTCCCTCCCCTCCCCCTCCAGTATCATCTTCAGTAATCGGGTCTCAAGTGGCACTGGCGTGACACCCAGCTGTGCCAGAACTTGTGAGGAGGAGGAGGAGGAGGAGGAGGAGGAGGAGGAGGAGGAGGGAGGAGGAGGAGGAGGAGGAGGAAGAGGAGGAGGAGGAGGAGGAGGAGGAGGAGGAGGAGGAGGAAAAGGAAGAGGATGGAAGGAACAGTGACGATATAACGATTACAACTACGACGAAGAGGATGAAGAAGACATGAATGAAGAGGAGGAGGAGGAGGAGGAGGGAGGAGGAGGAGGAGGAGGAGGAGGAGGAGGAGGAGGAGGAGGAGGAGAAAAACATGAATAGGTATAAAAAGAGAAGGAAGACAATAGATATATTAATAAAACAAGAAGGTAATTTCCAGGAGGAGGAGGAAGAAGAGGAAGAAGAGGAAGAGGAGGAGGAGGAGGAGGAGGAGGAGGAGGAGGAGGAGGAGAAAAATAAAAATGAGATTGTGAAAGAACTAAGAAATGCAAAATAATAAATAATCAAGGAAATAGAAAAAAATGCGATAAATGAAGAAATAGAGAAAAGTGAAAATAAAAAAAAATGTTGAGAATACAAAACCAAAAAAACAAAAAAATAAACAGAAAAAAACTTATAAAATAAACTAAATTATAAAAAAAAACATAAAATAAAACCAAATTAAGAAAAAAATTAACAATAATAAAAAAAAAAAAAAAAAAAAAAAAAAACATTGACATTCGCCAAAATTTCTTCCAAACAAACTCCAAACAGACAAACAAACAAACAAACAAACAAACAAACAAACAACAGCAACATTTATACACTACACACCTCACTAAACCCCCTCTCTCTCTCTCTCTCTCTCTCTCTCTCTCTCTCTCTCTCTCTCTCTCTCACCATTCCCTCGCTTCTCCACATCATCTGCTTGCCTTTCCTCTTCTCCCTTCTTCCTCCCCTCTTCCCTTCCCCTTCTTCACCCCCCCTTTCCCTCCACCCCCCCCCCCCCCCCAGCCCAGGTAAACACGCTCACTTTCAGGTGTGCTAAATGATGCCTGTTACACTGTCCTGTTAGTTCACCACACACACACACACACACACACACACGCACACACACACACACACACATACACACACACACACACACACACACACACAGACACACACGCACTTACTTATAAAAATAAATAAAATAGGTTCTTCAGTATTTTATTTTATTTTTATCTTTCATTCTTTTCTGATTAATTTTTTTTTATTATATTAACTCAAAAAAGAAAAGAAGAAAAAAAAAAAACTTCATAATTTTTTTTTTTTCTAAACTCCTTTTACATTATTTTTCTTATTTTTTCTCTTCCTCACTTTTCCTTTTCCTTTTTCCCTTTTTTTTTTTCTCTCTCTCTCTCTCTCTCTATTCAGTCACTTTTCCTCCTCTTCTTTCTCCTTGATTGCCTCCATTGGCCTGACTCTCTCTCTCTCTCTCTCTCTCTCTCTCTCTCTCTTTCTCTCTCTCTCTCTCTCTCTCTCTCTCTCTCTCACTCCTTCGTTTACTCGACATTTTTATTCATCGCTATTCCTTCATTTACTAATCGACTGCTTCCCTCTCTCTCTCTCTCTCTCTCTCTCTCTCTCTCTCTCCCTCTCTCTCTCTCTCTCTCTCTCTCTCTCTCTCTCTCTCTCTCCCCTTCTTCCTTAACTCCTCCTCTTCCTTCCAATCTCTATGCACCATCTTCATTCCCTTCCTTCCACTTCCCTCCTTTCTCCACTTCTTTCCCCACTTCTCCCCTTCCTTCCTTACCACCCTAACACTGCATCCACCCTCACGCCCTCACACCCACACACCCTCACACCCTAACGCCTCACACCGCCCACACTTGTATTTATAGCTGGAAATGTGAAGGGGAGAGTCACAGGTAGTAGTAGTAGTAGTAGTAGTAGTAGTAGTAGTAGTAGTGATGGTAGTGGTAATAGTTATAACATCACGACTACTACTGTTGTTACTACTACTACTACTACTACTACTACTACTACTACTACTACTATTACTACTACTACTACATATATCTAATTAATCCCTTTGAGTTTATGACTGAAATATAAAGTTTCAAGAAAATCCCTAAGACTAGAGAGAAAGAGAGAGAAAGAAAGATAGAAAAAGTCTGTGGCGGTGGGAAGGACTTTTTCTTCCTCCCTTTCTTTCTTTCTCTCTTTCTTTCTCTCTCTTTCTTTTTTCCTTCTCTCACAAAGTCAAGAAACCTGAGGGAAAAAAGGGAACTAATGCCACTGAAGTTTGGTGTATTTTTTCCCCTTTTATTCTCTCTCTCTCTCTCTCTCTCTCTCTCTCTCTCTCTCTCTCTCTCTCTCTCTCTCTCTCTCTCTCTCTCTCTCTCTCTCTCTCTCTCATTCACGTTCATGGTTTTCGACAAATTAAAAAAAAAACTGTGAATATTTTTTTTTACACCCAACTTACAAATTTTCTCAAAGCCAAAGTTCTTCCTTCTCACACGCACACACGCACACGCACACAGACCCACACGTACACGCACACAATTCCCCTTCATCCGTGACCTACTAACACCCAAAAAACCTACGTAAAAATATCACACTCAATTTTTACACAACATTTTTTTTCTCTCCTTCCTTCCAGTAAATTGTCACGTCTTCTGTGCCTCGTACGTGCAGATGGCTTGGGTACGTGCCCGTGCCTATCCAGTACGTGTTTACGGTTCCCAGTACGCCTCAAGGGATTTTGGGTACGTGCAAAAGACATGTTCAGTACGTGAGAGGTACTTCCAGCGTGTGTTATAGCCTTCCA
Organism: Cancer borealis; assembly: GCA_036785275.1. Classification (NCBI taxonomy): domain Eukaryota; kingdom Metazoa; phylum Arthropoda; class Malacostraca; order Decapoda; family Cancridae; genus Cancer; species Cancer borealis. Next base: position 10,418 of record JAXIVD010011188.1, read on the forward strand.
GAGCACGTGTTGAGGGTTTCAGATTGTGTTTGTGGGTCTGGAAGAGGAGAGAAAGGCTTCCAGGTACGTGAATGTCCTGGAATGTGTACGTGTGTATGTGTTTTTTAATCAGGTATGGTACGTGTTTGTGTGTTTGTTTGTTTTTGAGAGAAAATGGTACAAGGGTTAACTTAAGTAAAGAAAAGTTACAGAAGAACAGTAATCAAAGAAAATATTTATACATTCGTGAAGTTAATTGAACCTTTAAAATAGATCTAATTAATGACGGTTTTAATCCCTTTTTTAATGTTGAGTAAGAAAAAAAGAATGAAAAAAAATATTAAAAGGTGTGAATTTAGATAACAGAAAACAGTGAATACAAATAAATGAAAGTCAAAATAGTGTATAGAAGCCAAAGTATATTTTCTGAACCCCACCAAAAAAAAAAATAAAATAAAATAAAATAAAATAAACAGATATACATGAGTGACCCATTAATACCTCTCTCTCTAAAACAAAACAAAACAAAAAAAAGAAAAAGAAAATGGAGTGCGCTCAGGTAAGTAGGAAAAAAAAAACAAAAATAAATGAACTCTAAAAAAAAAAAGACAGGTGTTCAAATACAAAAAAAAAAAAAAAAAAAAGGGTAAATAAGCCTACCTGTGTGTTAGTACCTGGGACAAAAAAAAAAAAAAAAAAAAAAAAAAAAAAAAAAACACAGGCAACAATAGATACGTTAAATATAATCCTTCTTCCAACTTATAAATACACACACAAAAAAAAAAAAAAAAAAGAGAGAGAGAGAGGGATATAGGGAAGGAAAGGAGGATAGAAAAATAAAAGATATATAGAAAGAAAATAAATAATAAAAAAAAAAACAAGATACAAGACAGGATAGGATTGGGTACAAGGGAGGGAAGAGAGGGGAAAGAATGACGGGAAAAAGGGAGGGGAAAGGAAGGGGAGAAGGACTAAAAATGAGCAAGATTTAGGGACGTAGATAATAAAAATGTTAATTAAGGAATGACTAGAGAGAGGCCAAGAGTGAGGAGAGGGAGGGGAGGAAGGGAAGGGAGGGGAGGGGAGGGAAGGAGGAAGGAAGGAAGGAATGAGAGGAGGAAAAAAAAGCAGAGGAATGAGATAATGAGAAAATGAGGTCAAGAAATGGAATTGAGGCAAGAAAAAAAAAAAAAAATAGAAAATAAAAATAAGACATCAATCAACAGATATAAAGAAGGAGGAAGAGAGAGAAAAACAAGAAGGAGGAGAAGAAGAGGAGGAGGAGGAGGAAGAGGAAGAGGAAGAAGACAGAGTTACAAAACCCATCACCACCATCCCTTCCTAGTGATGGGAAACGTGAGGTGGAAGGGGACGAGTGGATGGGAAGATCATAGGAAG
>JAXIVD010011189.1:2500-5000 GCA_036785275.1 Cancer borealis
AGACTTACCGTCACAGTAACAAGTTCCACTTGTGGCTGGTAATACGTGGCCGTCACAGTGGCTGGTTCCACTAGCGGCTGGTAATACGGTGGTAGGGCGTGAGAGCCATAAGACGGCTGGTAATTAGTCTGAAATAATGGGTATAAAAGATTACAAGACAAGAACCAGAGATTAAAAAGCTTGAAATAAGGAACCCAAAATAAAAGAAGCTAAATTTCATAGGCCAGTTTGAACACTAAAATAAGGAACAAACACTTACCTAGGCCAGGACGGCCAGAAACACGGCAACAGCAACACACACCATCTCTACAGCAGTGTCCTGAAATCATAATTCATGAACCTTCAAGCACGTATAACTAGGCTCTTCTATCCATAGCCACACGTATAACCACAGGTGTATCCACACTGCATCACTGTTCATATGACCATTGTAATTCTTAGTATGTAGGAGACAATGTTAATCTGACCTTACGGTGTCCAGTTGTGGGTGGTGATTGGCTACCACCACCTCGCGGCCCACCTCGGAGCCTCGTAGACCAAGAGTCTGTTCACAAGACTGTTTAAAAGGTTCGAACTAGTGAGGTGATTTGTGTGACGTCACACCATCCTCATCAAAATTAGTATTAACAGAACTGAGACAAGAAACTGAAACTGAACCAAGAAAACATCAAAAACACTATCGTCTATTGCATAATTGCACATAGTTGCGCCACATAATGTTTTGATTCCATGCAACGATACTCACACTAGCGTAACTTTGATAATACTAATGCAAGTTTACACTTGAACAACTATATCATGTAATTAATTCATCCTCCATTTCAGTATCGAAAGAATTACAGGGAATGACTATTAAATGTGCGAAGCAGGTAATGATATAAGACATGCTTGCGTTACAAGTGGAACGCTATCTCTCCCACTAAAGGCGGCGTCACACTAGCACTTTTACCATCAATTGTCTCCGTCAACTTGCTGAAAATCGAAAATTTCTGGAACGCGCGACGCCACACACACGCAGCCGTTAAATTCGACAATTTATGATTTGTTATCATTCTAATCGACAATTTATTATTTGTTATCGTTTAAGAAATGTGTTTTTTTAATTTTTTTAATTTAGATACAAGTTAACCATTTACTCTTCTTAAATAATAGCATATAATAAATTGTTGACTAACTTGTTGATAACGAATAATAAACTCGAACTAAACGGCAGCTTAGTAATTAATATGAATGGGCTATTAAATTTAGTTTACAGCATCTATGATGTTACATTTATAAGTGATAATACAATGTCGCCAACATCAAAGTGGAAAGATTACGCATTCTTGTTGTGGAAAGCAACCATGTCCTCTTTGCGGAGTGAAAATGATTACCAAACGCCTGCTTATCAAACCACTTTTTTTTTTTTTATATTAAAAGGGTACTGGCTAAGGGAAAATAAATTTACGCGGAAAAAAAAAATCCCGCTTATCGCCAGACCCTGTAAAGAGGACATTATGAGAAAAGAAGCAAAGGATGCAGGTCCAGTTAACAATAGAGGTGCTTTGACAATCCCTTTTTGAAAGAGTTAAAGTCATAGGCAGGTGGAAAAACAGACCAAGGAAGAGAGTTCCAGAGGTTACCAATGTAAGGGATGAAAGAATGAAGATACTGGTTAACTCTTGCATTAGGTAGATGGACAGAATAAGGATGAGAAGAAGTAGAAAGTCTTGTGCAGCGAGGCCGCAAGAGAGGGGGAGGCATGCAGCTAGCAAGTTAGAAGAACCGTCAGTATGAAAATAGCGGTAGAAAAGAGATAAAGATGCAACATTGCGTCGGTGCCTTTAAGAATCAACACAGTCAGTTAGAGGAGGAGAGTTGATGAGACGAAAAGCTTTACACTCCACCCTGTTTAATAGAGCTGTGTGAGTTGAAACCCCCCAGACATGAGAACCATACTCCATACATGAGTGAATAAGGCTCCTGTACAGAGCAAGCAGCTGGAAGGGAGAGAAAAATGGACGCAGACGCCATAGGAAACATAACTTCTTAAAAGCTGATTTAGCATAAGTAAAGATATGAAATTGCCAGTTTAGATTTTTAGTAAAGGATAGACTGAATGTGTTTAATGTAGAGGAGAGGGGAAGTTGAGTGTCATTGAAGAAAAGAGAATTGTTATTAGGAAGGTTATATCGAGTAAATAGTTGTAGAAATTAAGTTTTTGAGGCATTGAACAGAACCAGGTTTGCTCTGCTCCAGTCAGAAACTAGTGAAAGATCAGAAGTTAGGTGTCCTATAGCATCTCATCTTGAATCACTAAATTCTTGTTGGGTTGGGCGTCTGTTGTACGACTTTAAAAATTGTAAGGTGGTGTCATCAGCATAGGAGTGGATAAGGCATTAAGTCAGATTTAAGAGAGCATTGATGAATAATTAAAAGAGAGTGGATGATGGGACAGAACCCTAGAGAATACCACTATTGATAGTTTTAGAGGAAGAACAGTGACCGTCTACTACAGCAG
>JAXIVD010011190.1:5000-11791 GCA_036785275.1 Cancer borealis
AAGAATAAAACCACACAACACTCCCTTACCATTTCATTCCTCCTCCTCCTCCTCCTCCTCCTCCTCCTCCTCCTCTTATTCCTCTGATGTATAAACACAATAAATATCCCCTTTCATCACTCATTAGCAGGATGACAACATTTTAAATACTGCACACGAGTTGGACACAAATTAATTATTATTATTATTATTATCCTCCTCGTCCTCGTCCTCGTCCTCCTCCTCGTCCTCCTCCTCCTCGTCCTCGTCCTCCTCCTCGTCCTCCTCCTCGTCCTCCTCCTCCTCCTCCTCCTCGTCCTCCTCCTCCTCCTCCTCCTCCTCCTCCTCCTCCTCATAGTCTTTTCATCATCATCAGCATTGTTGGCAGTCATTGATGGTTCGCTGTTCCACAAAAGGTTCGTCAAACTTTCTCCACTTGTTTCTATAACTTGTCATTTTTATTGTCTTAACTTTATCAATATTTCTAGTCTAGTTGTATATGTAACGAATGCATAAAAAATGTTACGGAATATCTCTCTCTGTTTCTCTATCTTTCTCTCTCTATCTATGTTTCTCTCTGTATCTCTCTCCATTGTCTTCCTTTCCACATTCATCGCTGCGGTAACCTGTATCTCCTGTTAAGGCAAGGGAAGGTGGACTAATGTTTAATAATTCATCCCTCAAGCTGGATATTGCGAGGCGGAGAAATCTTTGTAGCTGCCTCCCACTCACCGTCACACCCAAAGCCTCTAATCGAATCTCACTGTCATCTATCTTTCCTTTCCTTGGTTTTCCTTCTTTCTTTTCCATTTCCGATTCTTTCCAATACTTTTATGTGTCTTTTTTTTCCATCTATCTCCTCCTCCTCCTTCCGTATTCGCTTTCTCTGGTGGACCTGATGCTCTTTCTGTATCGTCATCTATACTTTCTTTGTTATTTTCTTTTTTCTAGCTGTTCTTATTGTTATTTTTTATAGGTTACAACTCCTTAATGTTCCTATTTTCTTATACTTTCGTGATTCTCTGTCATTTAAATTGATTCCGTGTTCTTTCTACTTTCCATTATCTCTCAATCTCATTTTTTTCTTAATTTCATACATGTAACATCACTCATGATTTCTTTCTCCTTTTATTTCCTCGCATCATTTTATCATTCATGTCGATATTTCTTTTAATTATTTATTTCATTACAGAACTATTCTACTTTTATGATTCTTGTTGCCAGACACTTCTAAAACGGTGCATAAAACGTCCCCTTTGTAAAGTTAGGACATCCGCACTCCTCTCTCACTCATCATAACTTCAATAAACGGAGTCACAAATTTTGACTAATAAAATCTAAATTGAAATTACAAAAGATCAAAGTCAAATGTGATAGAGCTCAAGTTATAATTACAGTGGAGTTAATTTCAGTCCGCATCTGGATACATACAATCTGCCAATACAGACAATCTGTATTCGCTTCCTCTGGCGGACCTGATACTCTTCCTATCTCGTCAACTAGTATAGATATGACAGTTTTTTGGTCACAATAGTCAACTAAGTATCAGCCAAGGTGGAAAAAACTCTAATAGTAATATAAATATTCTTTTAACTTCACATGTCTATTTCCATTCCAAATTTTTAACATTGCATCCTTTCACTCTTAATTTGACTCCTTCATATATGACTTAATTCTCTTACTCTCCAGCCTTCCACTGTTCTTTATTCCTATCTTCCCTTCGCTCTTTCCCTTCCCTCTTTCTCTTCCTCTCCATTACATCATAGAATCGTTTCATAAACCCATTGTCTCTATAACTGCATGACTGTCACTTTACCTCTACTCTTACCCACCCACTTTTCCTCCTCCGTTCCTCCTTGACCAACTTACCTTTAAAATATCAAGTTTCCAACCTATCTAACATACATATGACCTTAATTAAGAAAACGAGAGCAATTTGCTGGGTTTAAGAGGGATGAAGAGGGAGGAAGGGAGAAGGAAAGAAGGAAGGAAGGATGGAGGGAAAACACGCAAAGTTATGAGAGCGGAAAGTAACACGAGCACAATGCATTCAGTCATAAAGTAAACGTAAGATTGCCAGCAAGGGGTCACTCAAGGCTCCACAGAACAACAACTGACTTAACATCACCAGTAAAGGAGTCTAACACAACCTGAGCCACGCAATAACTACGTACAGTACCTACTTGTTTATGCCATCCACATTCCCGTTATTACTGTCTCATCCATCTCATTCTGATTTATTGTTCCAACTAGACAACAGACCTGCCAGCCAACTAACGAGTCAACCAGTCAGGCAACCAGCCCCTCTACTAACCATCTAGCCACACAGCCAACTAAGCAGCCAAACAAGCAGTTAACTAACCAGTGAACAAGCCAGTCAGCCAGTATCTCTCCCTCCTCCTCAGCTCTTCTTTCCTAGTATACTAAAATAGATGTTCTACGCCAATAGATACGTGTGGGAAGGAAGGAAACGTCAATACAGTCTTCATTGTATTGATGTTTCCTCACGAATTCGTAGTATGTAAATGTACTTACATCATCATTGCGTAGATAGACTTTAGATTCGCACGACTAACTAAAGATGAAGATGAGAGGAAAAAACTGGGAAGTGCTCCACCTTTTTTCTTTCTTTTATTCATTCGCTTAATGTATCTCAATAGTACGTAGTGGTGATGATGATGATGATGATGATGATGATGATGATGATGATGATGATGATGATGATGGCTCCAGATAGTATATAATCCTTGGTAATTAAATGTTGTGATGTGATGCACACTAAGAGGATAAGCGTGTTTCATTTTCTTTATCTTTTGTCGATGTGAAATGGAGGAATGTGGTTATTTCTTTCTCTCCTTATTTCATTTATACAACCTGGTCTCGTTCGTGTGTGTGTGTGTGTGTGTGTGTGTGTGTGTGTGTGTGTGTGTGTGTGTGTGTGTGTGTGTGTGTGTGTGTGTGTGTGTGTGTGTGTATTCACTGTCACAGTCTGCTGCTGGTCTCTCTCGAGACAGCCGGCCGTCCCCCTATGGAAAGAGCTCAGAGCTCATAGAGACCAATCTTTGGGTTGGACCGAGACCACTCACACACAACACACTGGGACAACGAGGTCACAACCCCTCGACTTACATCCCGTACCTACTCACTACTAGGTGAACAGAGGCTACACGTGAATGGAGACTCGCCCAAATAATCTCCGTCCGCCCAGGGGATCGAACCTTGGCCCCTCGGTTGTGAGCCGAGTGCGCTAACCACTACGCTAGCGGACTGACTGAGTGTGAGTGTGAGTGTGAGTGTGTGTGTGTGTGTGTGTGTGTGTGTGTGTGTGTGTGTGTGTGTGTGTGTGTTACATCTATTCTCATTGAGGTGGAAATCAATTGTAAACTTGGCCTTGGGGAAACGGGTTGAATGTGATTGGTGGGTAAGATCAGATTAAAATAATTGAGTTAGGTTAGTATAGAACGGGGGCAGGATAATTTGGCTTATATACTGCAGGCAAGTCTATTATATATACGTATTAATACCTCGTGGAAACCTAATAAACGTAATACCACTATTGTCTCTTAACGATCATCTCTCTCAATTGATCATTACTGAAAATAGAAGGATAACAATAATTTTTCCTTTATCTGGAAAAATATAATTGGACCGACCTTCAAACAGGAATCATAACACAAAAAAGACACTAATGGTTATCGTCCCTTACGCTCAAGAGAACTAGGTTACAAATTCAATAAGCTTTACCATCTATATACATCACATTCGCTCGTTCCTAATCCTATAACACTCAGTCCCGTTAATCTCATTTGCCTTCTCTTTATGAGGTGCAAACGTGCCTTTCCGGGATGAGTCGAGCCTGATAGGAAGAGTAAAAGGAGAATGTGGTAGTCCTTTAGCTGCGAAATTGTCATACCACACGCATTCTATCACACTTTCCCCTCCTTCCCCTACCCGCCAGTTCCCCTCAACACACCCACCACCATGCATTCCATACCACATTCCACCTCAGTACATTATAATAGTATATTCTATCACACCAGATTTCACACCATGCATGCAATTCCTATCTTCAGTTTACGCCATATTTAATGTTCACTTCACTCTTCATCTCTCTGATCCACACATACCTAACGCTATGTCTTACACCGCGCCATCCAGCTCCTCCCCTTTTAACGCCACCCAACACCACCCACCACCACCACTACACTTCGCACCGCTCCACAAAGCATCACCTCACCCCACAACATGCCATCCCAACCCTCCCCATACCTACCCACCACACCACACCACACCCCTCGCCTCTCCAAGCCTCCCTGCTCCGCCCAACTAGTCCTGCACAACCCCGCCCAGCGACGCATATCTGGTCAGACGAGTCCCGAGCAGAGCTAGTTGACCTCGAAAGATGAAATATGTTTACATTGCGCCTTCGGCGGTGTGGAGGAAAGAAAGTAAGTGGGTTCCTCGCCTACATGAATAACAGTTAATTATCCTTTGAAAGCATCGAATGTCATCAGTTCACGCAGTCATCTCAACCTTCAAGCACCTCGCGGCAAGCATAAGGCCAAGGTTGAGTTGGAGGTAATTGGTTAGATTTTGTTGCGTAACCTTTAGTGGCACATTATTCATCCTACACTGCTCTCACCCCTCCCACCCCCCACAACCCCGTATAAAAACACCTATAATCTCCTATGACAATGATGAAGTCTGAAGGGAAATGGATTGGTCAGAAAGACACATACAGGAAAGTTAAACAGTATTAGTAGTGTGTTGCGTAATACAGGATGTAATGTTTGATTATTATGCGAGTTATTTATATGTCGCCTTATCAAGATTGTCGTAGTCATACTAGAGGAGTGAGTGCATGTTAGGCTTCTTTATGTTAAAATATGATTGATTTACGATGTTTATTTTGTATAGCAATGAATGGGTTTCTTGACTTGATGCGTAGACAACAGGACAAGTGTTTTATGCCTAATCCAGTTATGTTAGTGGCTTCGGTCATAGTTTGTGTTCCTGTTTTTCGAGTTTCTCCCATATCTTGCCTCCCCTTCCCTTCCTTCTCTTTTGTTCTTCCCACTTCTCTCTAAAGAATACATAGAGGGAAGCAAAGTCTAAATGAAAGGAAGATAATTATAAATGCACATCCTGTCTTACACTCAACTCCTCTCCTCCTTCACCTCTACCACCACTCTCCTGCCCTTGAACCAGATCAACCCACTGACTGATTGACTGACTGATCTGGTTAGTTTATGTCTCTATGGAAAATTGGTCGACGCATCACAGTCGGTGCGGGAGACTGATGCATCTCTCCCTCAGCGCCCTTCACTAACCATGCATCCATCCCTCCAGATTGCCTAAGGAGGAGAACTCAAAACGAATGCGAATAAAAGCTACGTCTTAGTTCATAAAGAATATAAGAATGGATAGTAATACAGTAACCAAATAAAACAAGGAAAAGAAAAAAGATTCATAAAAATAGGAAAAATAATAAAGAAACAAGAAATGGATAAAATAGATAAGTTAAGACAAAAAAACAAATGAGTTCTGGAAAAAAATAATATTACCTCTTAGGGAATATTTTAAATACAATAATTTTAATAACCCTTTGCGTCAGCTCATCCCTGTCAAGTGTATTACAGACTCTAACTAGCGCTGAGAATAGAGGCACAGAGGCAAGCAAGACCTTGGCGAGTGCTGGGGAGCCTAAGAGACGCCACCACCATACCACCACCACACAACCACCACCACCACCACCACCACACCACCACCACCACGGCTCCAATGGCCCCACCACGCACTGTATCAACACCACCACCACCATCATATTAGCTGTCAACAAAACCCAGAGCAGGGCCAGCGGACACGGTGGCGCTAAAAATAAATAAAATATATCATTATTCCTGCTTTCTAACCGATGGGAACAGTTCGATGACACCCGAAACAGATCTCCGTCCCAACAAAAACATGCATTGCGTGTGTGATTCAAGTCCAAGTTGGGTACTGTCCAACCCACTGACTTGTAGCTAAAACTGCGCACCATTACACCACTACAGCACACCCACGTGTCAGACTAACAGACTCAATAACTGACTGTCAGATGGATCTCACTTAACCTTGCTTGAAATTAGTTTTTTTGTATGGTTAGCCCATACAACATCTTCAATAGACGCTAAATATAATAGACCATCTTGCCTCCCTTCCTCATCCCTCCCTGCCTCCCGCATCATCTCACTTTTGTAAGAAATGAGATATAACATTTTAATAATGAAAGCTAAACTTGTTACAAACAAGAATCCAAGTCCTCCATAACAACTAGCTGAACACACTGGCACCTCACCTCCGTTTATAGTCACCATCAATCATCTGGATGGAACAGCTACTTAAGTACACACAATTGTACACTATTAGTGAGCTTCCTGTTCAGAGTCTGCCTCATGTTATCACGTGTGTGCGTTATTTTACATATATATATATATATATATATATATATATATATATATATATATATATATATATATATATATATATATGTATATATATATGTGTGTGTATATATATATATATATATATATATATATATATATATATATATATATATATATATATATATATATATATATATATACATATATATATATATATATATATATATATATATATATATATATATATATATATATATATATATATATATACATATATATATATATATATATATATATATATACATATATATATATATATATATATATATATATATATATATATATATATATATATATATATATATATATACATATATATACATATAT
>JAXIVD010011191.1:0-7500 GCA_036785275.1 Cancer borealis
ATAGAACTACATTAATAAAAGCAAAATAACAATGTGAATAATATAATAGTAGCAATACGATGGTTTAAAAAATACAATGACATAAATAACAAGTTTGATAATATAATGTAAACAGTATACAATGATGACAACAACAACATCTATCTTGCTTTCATCATACTTCAGTTTCCTGTTTACTTGGTTGAAGTTCGTTTTCTCTATCTACAACGATACGTGTAAACATATCTATTAATAACATCACTTCTTTTTTTTCAATCGCTTTCTAATAACTAACTATTTTTTTCCAGATACTCAAAAAAAAAAAAATTCTCATTAAAAGAATATTACGTTTTCTCTTCACTTTTACGCTATTTTTTTATTTTTTTATTTCACGCTATGATTTCTATTTCATTCTCTATATCATACTAGACTTATTTCTTCCCTTTTGTGTAGTTTTCATTTAATATCGTAGCTTTTCCTTAATATTTTCCTTTCCCCAGTAGTAATATCGCTCACAATGTTATTTCTTCTCATTCTTAAACACAAGAACCAACACAGATGCAAATATTTATTCTGTACATCCTGCTGAGAATTAATCTAGTATGTTATTTCCATTTCCTTCTTCCCTTCGTAGTATAACACTTAAGAGCATCACTGACAAGATTTTCCTTTTTCTTTCTCGTATTTTTTTCCACTTTTTTTAATATAGTTTCCCCCTCGGTATCATATTTTCCTTCAAGTGTAGTAGCATCGTTATTTCCATCGTCTCTTGGAAACTAACCTGTCATTCTTTTCTATTTTTCTCCACGGCAGCGGCAGAGAGCGTCGTGTTGGCAGCCTTGTTTTCGACGGTGTGTGTGAGCGTGTGAGTGTGAGTGTGTGTGTGTGTGTGTGTGTGTGTGTGTGTGTGTGTGTGTGTGTGTATGTGTGTGTGTGTGTGTGTGTGTGTGTGTGTGTGTGTGTGTGTGTGTGTGTGTGTGTGTGTGTGTGTGTGTGTGTGTGTGTGTGTGGTGGTGGTGGCGGTGGTAGCATTAATTCGATGCCTAATCTTATTGTATATATCAGATGAGACTCTCTTCGCCTTCCTGGATAACAACTCTCTCTCTCTCTTTCTCTCTTTCTCTCTCTCTCTCTCTCTCTCTCTCTCTCTCTCTCTCTCTCTCTCTCTCTCTCTCTCTCTCTCTCTCTCTCTCTCTCTCTCTCATAGCCCTTTCCTGGAAGCCACAATCAAGACTCAGCGGAAACCCCACGAGACTGGTCATTCCCGAAGGACCAAACTAACCCAGTCCACCCCAGCCTCCCCCAGCCTCCCCCAGCCTACTCCAGCCTACTCCAGTGACCCCCAGCCTACACTGACCTCCTTCCAGACCGTACTCCTTCCCTCTGAATCATCCCAGACTACTAAACACCATCCATACACTAGCTAACCTAACCTAACCTAACACACACACACACACACACACACACACACACACACACACACACACACACACACACACACACACACACACACACACACATTCTCAGGCTATTGCAGTTCATACACTCTCCTCTTGTATATTTATAACTCGTCTATTCCAATACAACGATGGGAGGGGAACTATAGGGTATGTAAGTCCAGTTTAGATGTAGTTCAGTTCTACTTCAGTTCAGTTCTATTTCAGTTCAGTTATACTTCAGTTCAGTTATACTTCAGTTCAGTTATACTTCAGTTCAGTTATACTTCAGTTCAGTTCAGTTCAGTTCAGTTCAGTTCAGTTCAGTTCAGTTCAGTTCAGTTCAGTTCAGTTCAGTTCAGTTCAATTCAGTTCAGTTCGGTTCGGTTCAGTTATCCAGTCTTCCAATCCATTCCTTTGAAAACTTATATACAAAGGTAGAAGGAAATTACATTGATTAGAATACATTATGTATAATTACGACAGGACTTATATTACTTCTCTCTCTCTCTCTCTCTCTCTCTCTCTCTCTCTCTCTCTCTCTCTCTCTCTCTCTCTCTCTCTCTCTCTCTCTCTCTCTCTCTCTCTCTCTCTCTCTCTCTCTCTCTCTCTCTCTCTCTCTCCCAAAAGTTTGCCACACTTAATTATTCTGAGAGGAACCCCCCCTCAATTCTCTCCTCTCCCTCCCCTTAATTCTCTCCCCCTCTTCCCCTCATCTATCCCTTTTCCCTCCCCTCTTCCCTCCCCACTCCCTTCTCCTTCCCCTCTACTCATACCATCCAGCCCTCGTCTCGCTTCTTCCCCTCTCCCCCTCCACCCCCTCCCGCCACGCCACGCCCTAAGACACGCCCTGACCCACATTGCCTCATAATAATAATAATGATGATGATGATAATAATGATGTAATAATAATAATAATGAAAATAATAATAATAATAATAATAATAATAATGATAATAATGATAAAGATTAAGCTTATTCTACTTGAGAGAGAAAAAAGAGAGAGAGAGAGAGAGAAGATATAAAATATAAAAAATGGAGCTAACCGTGATTATTTCCCTCAGAAAATAAAAATAAAAAATAAAATAAAAATAAAAAACAAGATAGTGACATTAACATTAACATACATAAAATAACTGTATATAATAAAAATAGGTGTGTTTTGACATCATTATCCTGCCTTTGAAGTAATGCCTCTCACTCTCACGTTATAATGAAGGTGTTAGGAATGTAAGGAAAAAATATTATGAACAGGAAAAAGAAATTACGTAACACATCCATCCTTCGCCTTCCCCTCTACCCTTTCCATCCCTCCCTTTCCCTCTTACCCTCTATCCCTCCCTCCCTTCCCCTCTTACCCTCTATCCCTCCCTCCTTTCCTTAACCTCTATCCCTCTATACCCCCCCCTTCCCTTACCCTCTATCCCTCCCTCCTTCCCTTAACTTCTATCTCTCTATACTCCCTCCCTCCCTTCCCCTCTATCCCTCTATACTCCCTCTCTCCCTTCCCCTCTTACCCTCTATTCCCCCCTTCCCTTCCTTCCACTCATACCCTATATCCCTCCCTCCCTCCCTCTCTGTCTCTCCATCTCTCTATGTAAGAGCAAATCACATTAATGGAAACACACACACACACACACACACACACACACACACACACACACACACACACACACACACACACACACACACACACACACACACTTCACCATCTATAGACTTCCACTATTAATTAAACCATTACTAACTAACCTTTTCTTACTAACCTTTACCATTCACAACCACCACCACCACCACCCGCACCACCACCACCACCACCACCCTCACCACCACCACCGCCACCACTACCACCACCACCATCACCACCACCACCACCACCTCCTCCAACACACGATTCCAACTATCTCTCCTCTTCACTATATGATATTTTCTTCGTCTCTGGTGGGGGGGAGGGGGGAGGGGGGAGGGGGTGGGGGGGGCGGGGGGGGGAGTGACGTGTAAGCCGGACACAAGGAGAGAGTAAGAAGCAGCAAGAGTTTCATTAGGTGAAGGTTGAGAAGGAGGAAGAAAAATGTTCATATCAGTGGAAAGGAAGAGGATTACGTACGTGTGTGTGTGTGTGTGTGTGTGTGTGTGTGTGTGTGTGTGTGTGTGTGTGTGTGTGTGTGTGTGTGTGTGTGTGTGTGTGTGTGATGAGCTACAAAATGGCGCCAGATGTCTCCGTTCACCTGTTTTTCTTTAGGTTTCTCATCTTTTTCTCTCACTATTTCATTAGACTCCACTTTTTTTTTTTTTTATCTTATACCTTCCCTTTTTCCCCTCTATAACTCCCCTCAGGATCTTGTCTTCCCTTATACTTCCCCTCAACACACCTCTCCAGCCTCCTTTTCCTTCCTACCCTCTCCTCATCCTTCCTTCTCAGCATCCTACTCCCATTACCATCCTAAGTGTGTTTTGGTGTCGTGGTGGTGGCAGAGTGGCTAGTGGCTTGCATGGCTGTTTGGCTCCCTGGTTCGAATCCCGGCGGGTGATTGATGCTTGACCTGACTTGACCCTTGCCTGACCTGCCTATCTTTTCGTCCTTTATTAGTGTGTTGAGGAGTACTTGTGACCTTAAGGGAAGTAATTATAGTAAGGTAAATGAGGTGACTTTAGTAAGGTAACGCTGATTATTCTGTGTGAGTGTGTGTGTGTGTGTGTGTGTGTGTGTGTGTGTGTGTGTGTGTGTGTGTGTGTGTGTGTGTGTGTGTGTGTGTGTGTGTTCCTCGAGAGCCTTGTCTGGCCTGAGGGTCTAAGGTGACATCCTCCTTCCTGCCGGTCCCCATGACAACACACTCCCGCCCGCACGCCCGCACGCCCACCGACCACCGGCTGTCACACCCACGCCACGCCACGCCACACACATCTGCTGCTGCTGCTCGGTGCCCACTCACACACCCACACGCCCACACGCACACACGCACACACGCCTCGCTGCCTGGCTTAGAGTACATCACACGTTATGTTACAAAGCCTCGAGGGTCATGTAAAGCTTTTCGTAAACACACTATTGAAAGATTTCCTAGAGTACTCGTATCACAACACCTCTGCCCCTGCCCCTGCCCCTCCCTTTGTCCCTCCCCTCTCCCTCATCCTCCCCCTCCCCTGCCCCTCCCTCTTCCCCCCGACACTACTTATACACGCCCTACTTCTCTCCCTTCATCAAATTATTCATGATGTCTTCTCAATTCTGAAAAATTATTACATTAACATATAAAGGAAATGTACTTTTAAGGTCACGACGAGAACCATAAATATTAACGATTGGCCTCAGACGGTCATAACTGCAGACACACACACACACACACACACACACACACACACACACACACACACACACACACACACACACACACACACACACACACAGGTAAATTAATCAAGCATACTGGCTGAATATTACAACACCAATAATAACAAAACGATAGTTACAAAAATCCTTGAAAATAATCCAAGTACTAGTAATATCAACAGTAATAACAGTTATCCTTATTGTGATTCCAACGATATTACTAACAATCACTTTAAAAGGGTGTGGTGTGGGTGTGTGGTGTGTGTGTGGCAGCACTGGAGAGGGTGTGCCTGGCTACCTGAACCCCACCCCACCACACTAGCACTCCGCCCCACCACATCTGCACCCCGCCCACCTGCCCCACCACACCCTACCCACCCCACCTTCAGCCCGGCCCAGGTAGCGGCACCGTGATGCACCCACGACTTTAGGCCACGTACCGAGTGTTTCCTGGCGACACCCACACACTGGATGGTGCTTCAGGCAAACACCTCCCTTTTACTCTGTGTGTGTGTGTGTGTGTGTGTGTGTGTGTGTGTGTGTGTGTGTGTGTGTGTGTGTGTGTGTGTGTGTGTGTGTGTGTGTGTGTGTGTGTGTGTGTGTGTGTGTGTGTGTGTGTGTGTGTGTGTGTAATGACTGTAATGTCCTTGGCTTCTCTGGTAATGTTTCCTTTTTATCTTTTAATTGCTTCGTTTGGAAACTCAACAGAAACAATTTATAAAGTGTCAAAGAAACTAAACTTATTCTAGATTCCAGAGAACTGTTGAATAATTATTTGTTGTAATTTCATTGAGAATCATGTTTACCTCCCAAGGGACGCCAGACAGACAGACGGCACGGCAGACTAACACCCTGGCCTGCACTGTGGTCAGACTCGTCCCCTTTAGAACACTTCCTGTGGCCACCTGTTGGTGTACGCAACAGAAACTCGCTCTTTAAAACATCTTCGATCTGGGACAACAGGTGATCCGCTTTGGAATGTGACAATGTACTAGTACGTGTCTTCATGGTGGTGGTGTTCTCAGTGCCCAGCGAGGCGATCTAATACCACACTCAACACAACACCACCACACTCAACGCAACACTACCACACTCAACACAACACCACCACACTCAACACAACACCACCACACTCAACGCAACACTACCACACTCAACACAACACTACCACACTCAACGCAACACTACCACACTCAACGCAACACCACCACACTCAACGCAACACCACCACACTCAACGCAACACCACTACACTCAACACACCACCACCACACTCAACGCAACACCACCACGCTTAACACAACACCACCACACTCAACGCAACACCACTACACTCAACGCAACACCACCACACTCAACGCAACACCACCACACTCAAATAATGTTGGTGAGTTATATTGTCCAAAGGTTACGCTCATATTAATACACATGATAATCCGGGTGAGTTGTTTTTTAGCCATTTACAGATGACTTCACTACTCTTATTATACTGTATCCATAACATATTGTATTTGAATAGTGAAATATTGCAGTGGTGAAGCGGTGAAGTGTGTAATAATGAAAGTGTACAGTGTGTGTGTGTGTGTGTGTGTGTGTGTGTGTGTGTGTGTGTGTGTGTGTGTGTGTGTGTGTGTGTGTGTGTGTGTGTGTGTGTGTGTGTGTGTGTGTGTGTGTGTGTGTGTGTGTGTGTGTGTGTGTGTGTGTGTGTGTGTCCTGTCACTGTGTTGATTTTTATTGCTGTCTTACATTATCATCATCATTATCAAATATTTCTTTCCTAACATCACTAATACACCCTTCCCTCCCAGCCTCCCGCCTTCCTTCCTTCCCTCCATTACCGCCGCACTAGGCTTCCTCACACTCCATCTTCACCGCTTCTCACTCACTATGACAGGAGGTAACCAGCTCTTCATCCCCTTCACTGGTTAGCCTTGCACTTCGTCTTCCTTCCTCTGTTTCCCGTCTTCCAAAATGACCTTGAACTCTCATTATATTTTTTCCTTCAACATCGGCTTTGAGAGAACTCTTTATTATTATAATTTTTGTCCTTCTTTGTTTTTTGTTTTGAAGGACTTATCTTGCCTCCTTTTGATGGAAAAAATATCATATGAAAATCACGTGGAAGCTTTATAACGCCCGAGCCTCTTTTTCGAGATTACTTTAGAGACATTTAGTGATTCCCGGCAAGTTTCCCCCGTGATGAGGAAGGAAGGAAGGCAAGGCAAGGCAAGGCAAGGCAAGGCAGTGGCGGCGGTCATCACACCAACCTTCCCCTCACCTCACCACACCACAACATCAGGGGATAGTGAAGTCATTAGTGTTGTCCTTAGAGTGCCATCACATACTGAGTCACCAGAGCCCCTAATAACATCACAATACCACAATACCACAATACCACAGTAAGATTTCCATCCCTACCTCCCACAGTAAGCCACACACAGCGTCCCCACACATGTTTCTACTTACTAATGATCTCCACGTAACACCAATTCCCAGTACACCCAGAAAACCTAGCTATAAACACCCTCTCTTCTACCCTCAGCCTGTTATTATTCCTATTCCTCCTCTTACACTGTCCTCCATCCATGTATCTCTGTTCCCCTCACTCCACCCTCAGTCTATTATTATTGCTTCTCCTACTGTCCCTTCTTCGTTTCATACAGTGTCCTCCACCCACACATCTGTATTCCCCTCACTCTACCCTCACCCTCTCCTCTACCCTCAGCATATCATTATTCCTCCTCCTCCTACTACT
>JAXIVD010011192.1:0-11788 GCA_036785275.1 Cancer borealis
GTGGGTGGTGGTGTGGTGGTGGGGTGGTGGGTTAAGGGGGAAGGGCAGCTATTCTGGTGGGCAGTATAAACCCTCATTACAGTGTGAGGTGAGGCTGGTGGGTAGAAAGACAGGTTTAATGTCTTAAGTAACACTGAGCACACTGCCCTCCCCCCCACCCTTCTCTCTACCTGCTTCCTTTCCCTCCAACACCTACGTTTTCCTCTTCCTGCTGCCTTGGTTCTCCTTGCCTTTCTCTATTCTTCTTCTCTCTCTCATGTCTGTATGCAGTGTGCTCTACCCTCATGACTTGCAATATCCTAAATTGTTCTCCAGCACTGTTAACAAAAGACAAAAAAAAAGGGAGAAACATAAACCTCTTAAAAGAATGGAGTCGAAACCGAAAACAAAGTCAAACCAGAAGTAAAGTGTTGAATCCTTTTCCCTCTGGCCCCTCCCCCTCTGCATGGCCACCCGCCGTCACCCCGCCACAAGGCCAAGGAATGAGTGCAGCTGCGGCCTGTCTGAGCCTCGCGGGGTGGAGGGGGATGGGGGGAGGGGGGTGAAGGGAGCATTCAGCGTGGGTTTTTGGGTCTGGCCACCTGGCCTCGGTCTCCTCGGGTCGTCACTATAGAGAAAACGTCAATATTCTTGCCCCACCAATGACCTTGAGGTTGCTGGTTCAAGGGGTGTGGTATTTTTTTACTGTTAGTTTAGGTCTGCTTGTAGTCCTACTGTTATTCTGAGCCTGTTTGGTTGTTCTGCTGTTATCATGGATCTACTTGGATGTTCTGTTGTTTTCTGGATCTATTGGGTTGTTCTCTCATTCTCGTTACTACATATTTTTGGTCTCTTGTCACGGTGCGAATATAAAAAAAGAAATAAGAATGAGAGGGAGATAAAAAACTATCTCCTGTTCCTGCTTCGTCTTAGTGATCAGTTCAATGCCCTTCCTGCTGCTACCACCACCTGCCTGCACCTGTCCACACGCCTGCCTGCACACGTCCACACACCTGCCGCATCAACACAATTACATGCACGCGGACTGAACGGCATCGATTCATACATACACTTTACTATGAGTACAGAATAAACTACTGACATCAATGGGAACGTCGATGCATAGAAAACGAGAGGTAGGGCGAGGGAGGGACTAATGCTCCTACATACCAAGACCATTAGTGCCTCGTAGGGTACAATGACCGCTGCCAACTGCCGCCAACACCAAGCTTCCTGTTTTCACGGGGCACACACCAAGGTTAATGTGAAGAGATTCTATGCAACTCTGAAAATGCGATTTACACCTCCATTTTATAGTCAAGAGGCGCAATATATGTCTCTCAACTAAAATATGAAACTGAAAATGTTGGAAATGAAACGTACGGTGAATTAAAACTCTCGAAATGTGATAAACTGCATTTCTAAACTGTATATAATGGCATTAAATAATTTTCTGACCTAGCACTGTTTACAGTGTATACGATGTGGAGGTAACACTAGACGAGTAAAGGATACGTGAGACCTCAGTGTAGTGGCAGGACAGTCAAGGTCAAAGTATATCCAGAGTATTTCTTTACATTTACCAAGACCACTCTATCTTGCCGGCGCGCTGACCTTGAACACCGACAACACAACACAACAAAACACTCTCTTTTGATATAGATTCCATGTTATTTACAATGATTTCGCATAATAATAGCTATACCAGCATGATAGAACTCACTAGAATATTCTCGTAATAAAACAAATGTGAAAAAAATGACTTTGATAATGTAAATATTCACTACAACTACTTCAATGCTTCAACAAATACGTGTGCTGGAAGGTGGGGCGGAAAGAGGCTGTCAGGTTAGCCAATAAATGTGCAGCAACGCTCGTGCCAGCGCTCCAATCTTCCCTTTTTATTATGAAGCAAAGCATAGTGATGGACCTGTTGACTCACGCGAGGTGGCGCACACTCACTCCCTCACCATCGCCTCCACGTATTTACCCAACACACAGACTTCAGCTATCGTGCACACTCGCCTCACGCACACACTCCACTCTCTCTCGCACACACACGCACACACACACATACACACACACACACACACACACACACACACACACACACACACACTTCACTCTCCTTCCTTCTCATCACTGCTTGCCTATATTTTCAGCGTCACCTCCATTATTTAGAGCTGTACTAGTGCGTTCGAGTCTTCCTTGGCATTGATTCCTCGTGTTCTAAATCCTCGTTTCGTGTCCGTGCGTGCGTGTCTCCTGCTTTCACTCACTCACTTCCATCACCGTTTTCGAAGCTGGACGGAACGTAAACTTTCAGCGTAAACTATGTCGTTTCTATTGATTCTTTATGATGACTGCACGCATGTCACAATGGTTCGCCTCAGCTCTCTGTCCCGACTCCTCCACTTTCTTCCTCTCACCTGTGCTTACCTGGCTTACCTATACCTTCAAGAAACATTATACTATTACAAAATTCATCACTGGTTGTAAATATTCGATCAGTGACCATTTAATTTATTCTCATTGAGCCGCAAACTATTTATTCCTCACCATTCTACAGCATTCATATGAGTACAAGTTGAATAGTTTTTTTTTCTAATCTCGTAATGAATGGAAGGTAAATAGTGCCATGGATTACCACCGCCATTATCCTCTAAGTACTAAGGGAAACGTCTTATGGTTTTAACCCACGCAAGGCAATGGCGGCGGCGCAGAGGCTAGGTGGGTAAGTGGGCAGGTAATGTGAGGCTAGGTGGGTTAGTGGGTGAGTGGGCAGGTGGGTGAGTGGGCAGGTGGTGTGAGGTTATAGCATTACATTCGCACGTCATCGACACGTTGAAAAGGTAATGACAAGGTAATGTTATGTTTTATGCAGGTAATTTAGTGCTTTGTACGAATAATGTAGTGCTTCGTTACGTGCACACACACACACACACACACACACACACACACACACACACACACACACACACACACACACACATACATCCATTAGCGTGCGGACTTAGGTAACACGGCCCTAAGCTGGTGGTCGATTGTTTTAGTCAAGTATTCTAGTGTTTGCATCGTACACACACACACACACACACACACACACACACACACACACACACACACCAACGGTACATAGAGCAGTGTTTACCTTTGGATGTGCGTGAGTGAGCAGTACATGAAAGAAAAAAAAAACTCGATCCATACACGTGACTAATGTAATTTTCCATCCCTCTATTACTCACAAACATGAAAAAAAGACAATAAAATACGTGCACTACATACAATCTAAAATTACCTTGAAAAAAATCATAAAAAGTCAGTGCCTTGTTTTTCCATGGATCTGTTTGGTTCTAGTATGCACAACAGCCATCAGTTCCTGCCTCTCTACGTAGACCTTTGCTTGACTTCACTCATCATGGCGATCTATACATTTTTACGTGTTATAATGTCAGACTCGTTACGTGAAGTTTGATGCGTATGACCTTCTTGTATAGACTCCTACTCCTACTCTCTCTCTCTCTCTCTCTCTCTCTCTCTCTCTCTCTCTCTCTCTCTCTCTCTCAAACAGCACCTTTCCGGCACAAACAGCCCCTTCCAGCACTAACAAACCTCCGTCAGTCCACGAGTCGGGAACAAATGCCTTCCTGTAGTGTAGAATGGGGGCATCACGTGCACATCTAACACCGGCTTGCTCTACATCCCTTTCAATACCTCCTGCAGTGTATCTAGTCAAAGTGATTATTCCTGTCTCGCTCTGTGTTCTCAAGGCCAAACAGCGTCACTAGAATAAAGGACAGCGCCGCGGGACACAGCTAACGCCCTCTACTTGATGAAGTTGTAAAAATATACTCCTGGAGAGAGTCTGACAATGCTATCGTACACCTACCAATGTTTGCTGACCAGGGGCGGGGCGGAGGTAGGCGGGGCGGCCGCTTATCGTTTGCCTGTCACTATCTTATCGGGCGATCGATCCTGCTCGCTTGCCTAGCCTGGCCTTGTCTTCTCTCCTTTCCCACTTCCTCTTCTCCCCTTGTATTCAATCCCTTTTTCTTCTTTCTACCCTCTCTGTTTTCTTCTATTCCTATTCATCGAGTTTTCCTTCCATTGTTGTCCTCTTTTCCTTTATCATTTCCTTGTTTCAGGTGTTTGTTGTTCTTACAATAAATATTTCCTTTATCTTTTTATACAGTCTACTTTTTGTACCTCACCTCTTCCTTTTACTCCTCACACTTTATGTCTTAGTTTATGTCTCGCGTCTCCATGGCTTCCTTAGTGGATAATACACTTTTGGAGGAATGTGTGTTTCTAAGTCATTCCTTCCTGACCTACATCCATCCTTCGTTGAGACACGCACGCCCTCATCACCTTTCTTGGCTTATCTTCACACCTGTCATGGCGGGTGGACGCGGGGAGGCCTATCCTGAAATACGAGGCTGTTATCTTTACTTCGCTTCCCTCTTTAGTCTTTCCTCCTCTCTCTCTCTCTCTCTCTCTCTCTCTCTCTCTCTCTCTCTCTCTCTCTCTCTCTCTCTCTCTCTCTCTCTCTCTCTCTCTCTCGTCTTGGCTCAGTGTCTCGTCTCGCATCTCAAGTGACACTCTCCTATCTTAAGGGTGGAATAAAGGGACCCGGAGCCTTATTAGTTTTCTTCTCCTATACTCTGTCATGTCTTCTTACGTCTCTTCTACCTGTCTATCTATCTGTGTGTGTGTGTGTGTGTGTGTGTGTGTGTGTGTGTGTGTGTGTGTGTGTGTGTGTGTGTGTGTGTGTGTGTGTGTGTGTGTGTGTGTGTGTGTGTGTGTGTGTGTGTGTGTGTGTGTGTGTGTGTGTGTGTGTGTGTGTGTGTGTGTGTGTGTGTGTCTGTCTGTCTGCACGTACACACACGATAAAGGACCTTCGTTGAATAAGAGGAATGGTATAAGACCTTCGTAGTGTAAGTAGCACAACACATTACCGCCGGCGTCAGACAACACCTGCGTTACAGCACCTCATTCGACACAGACCAACACCTATACACACTCACACTTTATGGAACGTACCACAGACGGCTGCAAGCGTTGGCTGAAGGAGGAGGAGGAGGAGGAGGAGGAGGAGGAGGAGGAGGAGGAGGAGGAGGAGGAGGAGGAGGAGGAGGAGGAGGAGGAGGAAGAGGAAGAGGAAGAGGAGGAGGAGGAGGAGGAGGAGGAGGAGGAGGAGGAGGCAAATATTATCGTAGTACACGCATGGATAGAACAACCACTACCACCACCACCACAACAATCATCACCACCACCAACAACAGTCACCAAAACAGTATCATCATCATCATCATCATCACGTGCCAAGACGCGAAAAAAAATATTGTATGAAATAAACATACGTTGTCGAGCAGGAGGTGAGATGAGGTGAGGTGAGGTGAGGTGAGGTGAGGTGAGGTAGGTGTGTTAAATAATGAGAGCGTGCGTGCGTCTCCAAGGTTCAGGAATTAATATTTAAGTATTGCAAGGCTCCGACCAGAGTGATATTAAATTTGAGCGGCAACTTGGGTTTATTGCGATCACCGTCTTGCCTGAGGGTGGGAGGGAAGGAGGGAGGGAGGAGGATAGGGAGGAAGGAAGCAGTGAGAGGTAAGGTGGGAGAAGGAAAGTCAGGAAGAAGGCAAGAGATAGGAAGGAAAGAAGCAAGGGAGAGGAAAGTAAAGGTAGGAGTGTGAAGGTCAGGAGGGAGGAAAGAAACAAGGGAAAGGTAAGGTAAGGTAAGGTAAGAGAGGCAAGGTCAGGACGGAAGCAGGAGGTATAATCATATACACACACATGCTGATGAAGGTAATGGCGACGCGGCTTTGTACGTGATGAAATGACACGACAGTTTTAATAATAGTTGGCCAGGTGTAGGTGCGTGTTACACCTGTCTAGTGAGTGTTGATATGTTCTGACAGACACACAGTAAGGTAGACAGACTAACATACAGACAAGGACAGACGGACTAATGAGATAAATTGACATACAGACAGACAGATTAGGAAACACACACCCACAGACACACATACACACACACACACACACACACACACACACACACACGCACACACACACACACACGTAACACAATTAAACTCACCCAATAAAAACTTCTCAAGACACAAACTAAGACACGTAAAAAAAAAGAGTAAAATCCAAAGTCTGAAGTTACATTGTCTTTCCTTTGCACTAAGAAATAACACAAACATTATCCTCCTTCCTCCTCTTCCTCTTCCTTCAACTACACTAATATTCTTTCTTTCCTTCCCTCCTCCTCCTTATCATCATCCTGCACACTTCTCCTGCATTCATTCAACCTTCTCTTCCTCCTTCCTCCCTTCCACATACATCACCAGTACCACCTCCTCCTCCTCCTATGTAAAACAAACGACAATAAACACAACTAAACATAAACATAACAATACATACATAAACTCCATCTCTTAGGTAGCTTTAGTTGTTCTGTTTTCCGCCTTCACATTATTTTCCTTTCCCAAGCTCATCTTTTCTTTGTCTCGTCGCCGTGTCCTGCTCTGTCACGTCCAATCGCTGTCCTAATCCTTAACTCCTCTCCTCCTTTCTTTCTTTCTCTCGTTCTTTTCGTTTCTTCTCGTTTTTTTTCTCTCTCTTCCTAGAACTGGTTAATTAAATAAGCTTGTAGTGAGCCTCGGTTTTCTCTCTCTCTCTCTTTCTCTCTCTCTCCTCTCTCTCTCTCTCTCTCTCTCTCTCTCTCTCTCTCTCTCTCTCTCTCTCTCTCTCTCTCTCTCTCTCTCTCTCTCTCTCTCTCTCTCTCTCTCTCTCTTTCTTTCGTTTCCGGAATCCCATCAGTTTTTCCACTCACAACACCATGAAACTACCTTGTTTGTTTTTATCTTTCATTCACACAAGTTTCAAAACATAAATATATAAATCTTTAACGTGTGAAGTGTAAAGGCGACCTGTCACGCACACACACACACACGCACACACACACACACACACACACACCCACACACACACACACCCACACCCACACCCACACCCACACCCACACACACACACAGAACAGTAGTAATATAGGAATCTACTTTTAATTCCAACACAGGAGGAAGAGGGAGAGTAAAAACTGCCCTACTTGTTTTGTATACCTCCATGTGTGTGTGTATGTATGTGCATGTGAGTGTGCGTGTGTGTGTCCGTCCGTCCATGCAGTGCACATATCCACGCGAAGTCATTAACATCAAACAAACTCTAAAACACACATAAACTATTCCTTCCGTGCATGATGTGATATGAAAGCCACTCGGCACATGGGGTCACCAGGTGTGTGGACCAGGACAAGCTAACCAGGTGAGAAGGAGACAGGTGACCCCATCCTGCCGCTGCTCTATCAGGGGAAGGAGGCGCTGAAGGTGTGGCTCTGGGGATCTTGTTAGAGAGAGAGAGATAGAGAGAGAGAGAGAGAGAGAGAGAGAGAGAGAGAGAGAGAGAGAGAGAGAGAGAGAGAGAGAGAGAGAGAGAGAGAGAGAGAGAGAGAGAGAGAGAGAGAGAGAGAGAGAGAGAGAGAGAGAGAGAGAGAGAGAGAGAGAGAGACGTTCCAATTCCCTCAACACAAGAGTCCACATCACGAAGCCACACCCATTACACCATATTTTGATAACTATCCCACCTGCCACACCTCACACTACACCAGACGACATCCTTACCAGCGTCACACCCCGACAGGAAGCCTAACACACCCTCACACTCACACATCTACCAGGCACCTTATACAGACATATTTGAATCAGCACCACATCCCGGAAGGCTACACAGTCTACCACAACACTCCACTCCACACTAGTATGTCTCTCTACACAACCACGCCCATTACACAGTCTACACCACATTAGTCAAAGCCACACTCCCAGCGGACACCCTCACACAACTGCCACACCCATACTAGCCTCTTCTCCTCCTCCTCCTCCTCCTCCTCCTCCTCTCGCCTCTCAGCTTTAGGGAGACACCAGAAGAATTCCAAATGACGTTGTTTGATATTCCAAATTGGAGGTCGACGAACGAGAGGCGATGGATTTGACTTTCATATTGGCGTTTAGTAGTTCATTTGCAGGCCGCACACACTTCATGAACGCCCTGTGTGTGTGTGTGTGTGTGTGTGTGTGTGTGTGTGTGTGTGTGTGTGTGTGTGTGTGTGTGTGTGTGTGTGTGTGTGTGTGTGTGTGTGTGGAGGCTTGATCATGTATACTCGTAATATATACAATGTAAAGAAGTTTCCCTTTTCAAACAGAAGAAACCGATATATTGGAAAAAGTCTGGAGGGGGGGAGGTGGATGGGGAGGGGGAGATGGAGGGGGGGGTTGGAGGTGGAGGTGGAGGTGGAGGTGGAGGTGGAGGGGGAGGTGAAGCCAGACAAGAACATGCATGGGTCAGTCTAAAGGGAATGAATTAAAGAATAACATGACCTTGGTGGAAGTCTTGTGTACTACAACTAAACAAATAAAACTAGGTAAACACACTCTCTCTCTCTCTCTCTCTCTCTCTCTCTCTCTCTCTCTCTCTCTCTCTCTCTCTCTCTCTCTCTCTCTCATGAAAGAAAGATGCAGGTCTTTTGGGAGGGACACGAGAACAAGCTTTGACAGTCTCACAACCTGACAGCTGAACCAACCTGGCTCTCACTGCACTCAAGGAGGAGAAGGAGGAGGAGAAAGAAAAGAAGAAGGAGAAGGAGGAGGAGGAGAAGGAGGAAGAGATGGATGAGGATGAGGATGAGGATGAGGAGGATGGCAAGACGTCTAGCTAAATCATGCGCTTTTTTTTCTTTCTTTTTCTTAGAAGCGCGTCAGGAAGCAAGATCACCTGGTGCTAATGAAATGGTATTAACAGGTAACGTTGAATAGCTAGCTTCCAGACGCTAACTTTGGCGGATGTTAATAAAGGCAGAGACTCAGGTTCCTCCAAACTGCTGCTCCCCTCCCCTCCACTACCTGTGTGTGTGTGTGTGTGTGTGTGTGTGTGTGTGTGTGTGTGTGTGTGTGTGTGTGTGTGTGTGTGTGTGTGTGTGTGTGTGTGTGTGTGTGTGTGTATGTGTGTGTGTGTGTGTGTGTGTGTGTGTGTGTGTGTGTGTGTGTGTGTGTGTGTGTGTGTGTGTGTGTGTGTGTGTGTGTTGGGGGGTGTTACACTGAAAGAGGGAGGGACGGACGGGCTGAAGAAGTAAAAGGAGGGAAGGAAAGAGTGATAGAGAGATGGATGAAAGCAGATAAAGAGAGAAAGAAGGTAAAAATGAGAGGAGAATGATGGAAAATACGCAAGGGAGGAAAGAAGACCAGAAAAGATGGAGAGATGGAAGGAGAGGAGATGAAAAGAATCCTACTTGTCCTTCCAGCTGGTGTCCTTAATGCCTTCTAACACAAGTAGGTCGGCGGGGAAAATGCTTAATATTTTTGCACATTATTTTTCCCTGTGTTTGTATGCGAATGGTGTGGAGGAAGGAGAGAGGGAAAGAGGTGGAGGTTAGGGATGGGTGGAATGGCGACAATCATGCAAGGTCTAATGCTGCAATTATCACCTACAATCATCATCATTTTAATTATCATCATTAACCTACATAATTATTCACCTCCAGTAATCCTATAATTAAATGTTCAACACCTGACGCTATAATCAACACCTGCAATAATTCATTTGTTATATTTTCAACACCTGGCGCGATATTATTAGGTGGGAGTTACTTGGCGATTCCTTTTTTTTTTTTTTTTTTTATAGTTTGTGAAGGTAAATAAGTAAGCATCTGCAGGGGTGGTGTGGGTGGCGGGGTTGTGACTGGGTGAAGGGTGGGGCATGGGTGGGCGTGTACGTGGGCGGGGTACAGGAAGTTGCTGCCATTAGCAATACGATAACGCAGCATTATGTTATCGTCCAATCAATTCAGTAACGAACATTTACCATATGAGCGAAACACGTATGAACATTAGTGACGAAATTTTTTCACAACAACAAATACATGATCGTTCGTTATCGTATATCATCATGCATGTAGAACAACGAATAGAAATAAAAGCGAAACATATATGCAAATAGGTTTACAAAAGGCATGGAATTTAACTATAGCTGGGTATAGCTTGCTGGATAGCGAGAAATATTTCAAAAAGGTACAGAACACTAAAAAGAACACAAAAAGGTACGAAAAAAGGCACTAAAAAAGTATTAATAAAAAAAGGCAACAATTTAAGAACATTTTGTAAGTTTCCCTAAGCCTCAGACTCCTTTAAGGGGAAAATCCCTAGACACCACGAGAGCTAAACTGACTCTGCAACTCCCAGTTTTCCCTTTACCCCCTCATTCAGGAGCGGCGCGTCAGCAAGCTTATATTCTTTACTGAAGCTGCAGGTGTTGGTAGTGTTCATGGTAAGGTGAGATCCGACCTTGCAACGGGGTAGCTTTTCCGGCACCTCCCACAACTTGTTTGAATTCTTACTTGCACGGCTGTTGTTGTGAATACGTGGCCTAAGTTTATGTTCTTATGGTCTAAATATCCTAGATGTCACCACCTTCCTTTGTCTTCATCGTGTATTTTCTTTTTTACGATTTTCTCTTCTCGTGTTGCAATATTCTTGAAGGCACCAATATTATTTTGATTTCTGCTGTCTACGTTATTTTATTTTTTTGAACGTGTTGTAATATTATTTTTCATCACCACTTTTCTTTATCTTCACTGTTCCCGTGTTGCAATACTTCGTTGTCACCACTTTTTATCTTTTATTTTTATCTCTGCTGCCTCTTCGTTCGTGTAATTTCCTTTCCTCGTGTTTCAGATATTATTTATTACTTTTTTATTCACTCTGTGTTACTGTGGCTTAGTAAGGGAATATGATGTAGTTTATTTGCATTGGTTTTCAATGTTTTGTTGCAGTAGGAGTGTTTGCTCATCCCGTTTTTATACAAGATGAGTAACAATGGCATCAGGGCGTTGAGGGCTCGACACACAACACAAAGCAACGCAAACAAGCGACAACAACACTAACAATGACCACAAAAATGCGTCACAAAGAAGTATTTTGAAATGTTTTTGGAGTGACACGCAAAGCCATTCTATCAATTTTATTTTTGCACCGATTTTAAAGTGCATCGTTTTATCTTTTGAAACAGAATAACAACAATAAAGATATATCTCAAGGCTTAAAAAACATTGGTGCACATTATTCAATTATTCAGCGCGCAAAGTGTTAGAAAAATTATCATTTGTAAATTCAAGGCATACTACATATTCATCGCAATTATCATATGAGCAGCAGCAGGATGACAGCAGCAGCAACAGGGGTGACAGCAGAAGCAGTAGTGTTGAAGTGATACAACTGGTGATGACAGACAGTATGGAGGATACAAGATAGCCCAAAGGAAAAAAAAAAAAGAGAAAAAAAGAACAAAAAAACAGAGAAACGTGAGACAAGAAAAAGCAAAAAAGGAATAGCGGAGGACAGTAGGGTAGATATACGTATGAACAAAGGATGAAAGCGGAAGGAGAAAAAGTGACACAAAAAGAAAAAAAAAGTCATAAAGTAACCCAAGAGAGAAAACGAAAAATAATACGTTCCTCTGTTTTCTTCTATCATTCCTTCCTGTAACCTAACAATCTTACACCCTTGGATTAGCGGGTCACCTCACACACTCTAGTACATTTCCTACGAACATACTTTGGTGGCTATATTTTCTACTGACTGCCTCCCTCCCTGCTTACCTATCTGCCAGCCTGCCTGCCTGTCTGCCTGCTTATCTGACTAACTGACTACTTGACTTACGAATACAATCTTAGCGGTTCAGTAAGGAAAGTCAT
>JAXIVD010011193.1:5000-7500 GCA_036785275.1 Cancer borealis
ATACACACACTCAAATACATCATTGCACTACACCAATACCGGACAATTTATGAGCAGAACGGGAGCTACTAGACAATCCGCTGACGTGAACAAGGCAAGGCAAGGCAAGGCAAGGCAAGGCAAGGCAAGGCAAGGCAAGGCAAGGCAAGGCAAGGCAAGGCAAGGCAAGGCAAGGCAAGGCAAGGCAGGGCAGGGCAGGGCAGGGCAGGGCAGGGCACGGCACGGCACGGCAGGGCAGGGCAGGGCAGGGCAAGGCAAGGCACGGCACGGCACGGCACGGCACGGCACGGCACGGCACGGCACGGCACGGCACGGCACGGCACGGCACGGCACGGCACGGCACGGCACGGCAGGGCAGGGCAGGGCAGGGCAAGGGAAGGCAACGCAAGGCAAGGCAAGGAGAGAAAAAAACAAGGTAAAAGCAAGGCAAGGCAAGACAAGGCGTTACGACCCTGTACACACGTTGTCATAAATCACATTAACCTAAACACGAGCGTCAACTTGAATTAATTAAAGTGGCGCCGCGACCCTGCTTCTTAATGGAACTTGAGCGCTTCATTTATCTTCGTCCCCGACACAACGAACCACGACGGCGAAACCCCTAAACCACCCGAAGCTTCGAACGCTAGACACTCTCTCTCTCTCCCTCACACACACAGACACACACAAACACTCACACTATTTTTTCAAGGGATCCCAATCGTTATGTTCTGTCTCTTTCTCTCTTTCTCTCTTTCTCTCTATCTGTGTTTCCCCTCACCCTCCCTCTCTTTTTCCATGTCTTTTTCTTCCATTCCATACAACACCACCACCACCACCACCACCACCACCACCACCACCACTACCACTACCACTACCTTCCCCTCCTTCCCTTCCTTCCCGCCCCAAATAGAAGGCTATCTTAACTATCTACTCAGGCGCTACACACAGCTATCGCACCATAACTACACCCTTCGGCCTTCTAATGACCACCTCAGCCTCGGCCCCTTCCTCCCTAAGGCCCCTGCAGAATAGAACTCCAATCTGATTAATTCTGGGCCTTGAGAGTAGAGTTAAAGAGCCCACTGAAGAGGAGGAGGAGGAGGAGGAGGAAGAGGAGGAAGAGGAGGAGGAGGAAGAAGATGGAGGAGGAGGAAGGAAACAGGATGAGCTAAAACATTCCAAGAAGACTTTTCATGATCGAGGAGAAGGAGGAAGAAAGAAAAGGAAACACAACCCAAGGAAACAGAGAGAAGGGAAAAAAAAGAAGCAGAGAATAGTGGTGATTTGGGGGCTAGAGATCGAAAAATATGTTTGGGGGGTGAGCTTGGGGGAGGTTAATGAGTGTGTGTGTTTGTTTGTGGGGGAGGGGAAGGGAGGGGGAGGTAGGGGAAGGGAGGGGAGGTCTCATTATCTGGTCGCCATATTTTGTCCTCCCGAGAGCTCACATATCTTTGGGTTGAGTTCCAGTGGTGAAGTTTATGTTGACTTTCCGCTTGTTTACCTTCTGGCGGAGTATTGGTGCAGGAAGGGAAGGAGGGAGGGAAGGGAGAGGGGGGGAAGGGGAGAGATGGATTTGGGAGGAGAGAGGAAAAGCTATCACCAAGAGTTTTCATTTTCTTCTTTATTTTTGTTTCTTTATTTTTTTTCTTTCTTCTGCCACTACTTCCTCTTCCTCTTCTTCTTCCTTCTTTATTTTCTTCTCTCGGTTACTTATTGTTCATCTATTTTTCCTTTCTTGCCTGGTTCGTTTTATTTATTTATTTATATATTTTTATTTTTTCACGTGTTTCTCTCGCTACGTTTCACTTATTTTATCTTAATCATCAGTATTATTTTCTGATATTTATAAATTTCCTGCATTTATTTTTCCTTCTAAACATGCTATCATTCTATTATCCTATTCATCCTTTTCATTAAATATAAATCCTCTCTATCTCTTTTCTTACTACCACACTTTTCCTCCTTATTTCCTCCATTCATGTTATTTATATTTCCTTTTCACTCTTTTTTTCCCATTTTTCTAAGCTTTCATAGTCTCCTTTTTTTTCCTTCCCTTTCCTCCCCTTCTGAATGGAGTTCCTCGTTCAACAGATTGACACAGGTGAGGACAGGTAAGGTAATTAATTGCCTTTCCTTCCGCCAGGTGTGATAGTCTTCGTGTTGACTCAGCTAGTTGTTTGGTCGCTGATTGAGGGCAGGAAAGGGAGAGGGGAAAAGATTGAAAAGGAAGAAGAGGATAGAGAAGTGGCATAGATGGGATTATATAAGGGAAGAAGGACCTTAATTATATAGGGTTCAGTAATGTATATTTTATTTATTTTATGTTATAGTTTCGATGCTAATATAAATTATCTTATAGGAAAGGAAGAGAAAATAGTTTATACATGAACCTCCTCTTCTTCCTTCTGCTCTTCCTCCTCCTCCTCCTCCTCCTCGATCTTTTTTTTCTTTCTCTCTCTATTTTCTTTTCAATTTTTTCTCCCTCCTCCTCTCACATAAATCACTTGTTTGACGTTTA
>JAXIVD010011194.1:0-5000 GCA_036785275.1 Cancer borealis
GTAAGACACAAAATTGAAGAGATATTGCTTGACAATTTACAAATTTACAAACCCTTCCTACTGCTGTCAAATTTTTCTTAACAAGATACTGATATTCACGTACATTCAAGGTAATTAACAGTCATGAATGGTACTAGAAAATGAAGTACTCGAGGAAGGTGAGGAAGGTGCCATTCACTGTGCCAAGGGCCAACTCAGACTAAGGTCAGTGCCCTTCAGGTTCTCCTTGGTCCATCGGTCCATCTCCATCTGCAGTTCGGGTGAGAAGTGGTTCTTCCAGTCACCCGTCTGGCCTGCAACACAAGCACATTCTGATCTTCACGACCATACTATGATGGGGAGGAAATACCCAATACTGTAAGTAACACGAGACCACAATGATGGTTTGTAGCCTTTGATGTATCGCTACTCACCTTTACGGAAGAACTTAACCTCACTTCCGTTATCCTTCTCAAAAACTTCAGATGTTGTACCTTCTCCTCGAGATTTCATGGACGAGAAGGAGGTGTATCGCGCCACCTGACAAAGAGATCGAATCGAATGCACGATCAGTAGCAGAAGACAAAAATCTCGTTCATATAAACAGGATATTGCCCTTTCAGAGATCTAACTCTCCTAGTCTCACAGTCCCGCCAAACACTCACGGCCTCAAGTGTGTCTTGGCTCAGCTTTGTTCCGAAGAACTCGTTGAGCTTCCTCATTTCCTGCATGATGTCGTCCTTCATGTCCTCGTAGAAGACGAAGTGCAGGTTGGGATGGTGCCTCTTCTGCCATGCCTCCTTCACGTGTGACCAGAACGGGCTAAACAATGCTAATATGTGCGATGAAGAATTTATAAGAATTTAGTTACATTAAATCAAGGAAATAATATGCATAACGGTCACATGGTGTGTCATAAAATTGGATCTCAAATTGAATAATAAATATTTTGAAAATTCTTACTAACATTTCTCAACGATTAGTGACTTGAATAATTCTTCCATGCTAAGTTTAAACGGGAAATTTCTCAGTAGCTTAAAGAAATGGAAGAATGAGACAGCCATGTCCTTGGGGTTTCTTGCCACGTACACCACCTGCAAAAAAAAAGTATCATTGGAAGCATAGGATGAGTGTTTGTTTAGAGGAAAAAAAAACTCATGTTCGGTTGATGGTTCTGTCAAATATGTGAATGTGTATTTTGTGCTTGAAAGCTCCCTTCTAAAATGGTATGGAAGACGCAGGTGCTTACAGATGGAGGCCTAGCAAACTGTGCCCTCTGAATTAAAGCTCAAATGAAGACATAACACGATAAACTATGCAGAATATTTTATTTATAAGTTAGAGAAAAAAGAAAAATTAGATATATTAGTATTTAAAAGTTGATGTGAGGCAAAGGGTAAAGTATGAAAAATATGAATGTCACTAGATAAAAGTCATATTTCACCTGTAGTTCGCCTCTCTGATAACTTGTTAAGAAGAAAACCTTAACCACAGATTTCAATGATTTCTTTCTTGGAAAGCATTTGTATTGCTACCACAGTTTTCACAGTCACTTATTTTATATGTATGTACATATGTTACTAAACAATCTGTGTTCAGTTTGTAGTACACATAAATCTTAAGACAAAAAAAAGGTTACTTCAGCTATGGAATATAAATCAAGCATTGCGTAAACTGTCACATTAACTTAGATGAAGCAGGGTGTATGTGTATGTGTGTATATATATATATATATATATATATATATATATATATATATATATATATATATATATATATATATATATATATATATATACACACATACACATACACCCTTATATATAAACATAATCATATACACACATATAAACACAGACACACAGATACACTCATTTATAAGATTAATGAATATAAATATTCTTTGAATATACTTTATCAAAATATACAACATTACAACAAAATATAATATAAATAGCTGAGGGAGAGCTGATACACATACACGCTAACACGCATCACTACCATCAAACACGAAAAATATGGGTATAACGAACCTAAGTTCTGGAGAACGCAACCACACACTTTCGTCCGCCGCGGGATTATCCAGGTTGGGGTTGTGCAACATTGTCCATAAAATCTCCTGCATCCAGGTGGTGCCGCACTTGGGGAAGGTCACCACCAGCACGTCGTCGTCTCTAAACTTGGGGAGAAACAACCCCGTAAGTAATATGGTGAAAGTGATCTAGATGGGCTAAGCCATATACAGGAGTCAAGACACCTCTAATGTTAACTGGACCTCCACCCCTTGTTTCTTTTCTTCTATTGTCTTCTTTGCAGGGTCTGGCAATAAGCGGGATTTTTTTTTTTAACGTATTTTTGTTTTCCCTTGGCCAGTGCTCTTTTCATGTATATATATAATTAAAAAAAAAAATCAATGCACAAGTACCTTCATGGTTTGTATTTTGTCGAGAATGGTGGTAGCGCTGGTGGGATACAGCCAACCTTCAGGCAAGATGCGGACCAACCCATGGGTGAAGACATCCAATCTCATATCCTTTGCCTGCTCTTTATTTACCTCCTCGAACTCATAACCACTCAACAACCGTTTGCTCATCTCGGTGAACTTGATTACTCCTCTTTAATTCTGTGTGGAATTCTGTGAGGATTATAAAAAGAAAGTTTGAATAGAGGTATCATTGCATATGGAGGTAGGTCAGGGTTACTACTATGAGTATGAATTCCAATGTTGTCCAAATCGGTCCAGCGTTGAGATCTGTGATGTTTTTGCCTGTCAGCGAGGTTTAGTTAGTTATATTGCCTATTCTTGTTTTTACATATATTATTGCGAAACAAAATAACACTTCAAATTTACTCCAACTAACTTGATAGTTTGTACCCTTTATAGTTCGTTGTATTTACGTACGATTTTTTAATATAATGTAGGAAAAATAATATGAAAATAATCATAATCCTTTTAATTGAAATAATGAACTGAAATTAATTGGGTCATGTTTGAAATGCTCAGAAACACGACGCTGAGAGGAAAATGATGCTATCCTTCAGTTTTCATGAAAAATTAAAATAAAGTACCTAAAAGTTTCACTGCAAGCGTACGAAAGGTCTTGGCCACGATGTATTGTTGCAGCTAGCAAGTGTCCTTGGAAGAAAAAAGATCGATATTTATATATGAATGAAACGAACGGTTAGTCAGCTTTCATTTGCTGAAAAAAGGAACTAGGCTGACCTAAACTGTTTGCAACAACAGTCTACCTTTCTATAGCTTTGCTGGCTTCATTCACCTTTGCTTGGTGGTTGAACCTGTTGATATAGATAAGAATCTTGTCATTAGCATGCTGAAAGTGACCAGTATAAAGGAGATTCACGATGATACTGCCATGTGCGTTGATGCTACCCACTGGAAAATGTACCGTGTGTATGAAAATGTTAGTATATTTTAAGTTTTTAGGTGTATATTGCACTGATGGATGACATGCAAAAAACAAAATTAAAAATCATACTTTTGCTTTAAATACTCTTTAAGCCTTATAAAATATGATTTTTCACTTTTTCGAGGCTAAAAAACGTAGCACAGCAGACTAGACGACATACATGAACAAAACAAATCAGAGAACATAAAAAATCCCATATGATAAATGAACAGTTTTCGATTAACATGAATGTAGGTAAGATATTGGCATCCTTGTACTTAATAGATATCACGGGATAGATAATTCATCACTATACTCTGCTGGCACAGCCTTAAGAACAATTAAAAACCAAAGTTGTTTTAATGTAAAGCTTGAACACTGTTATGTAAATAATTAACTAACAATTATTCATACCTGTGGTTCTCTTACTATCCGATGTACCATTCTTGTCTCGTCTGTGTGTCGCAAGATCCGTCACAACACTATCTCAACAGGACATTCACCTCACACTCATACTGCAATTGCGTCGTAATGTTTTTCCTTGCAGAGATAGTTCTTCTGTACATAATTTTTTACTCATAATTCATATGATATAATTACGTATGTAAGAAGAAACATCATTAATATATTGAGAAATTTAGCATGGAAGTGAGATCTTGTAATGATATTGAATACCACCAAACATTCGGATTCAGAAGGAACATTCCGGTAACCGATAGCTGGTAATCTTAGTAAGCTGTATACTCATATCCATTACATATACACAAAAAATATCTATCTTGCCTAATAATTATAGTGAAAATAATTGTGAGAGAATCCATAGGCACCCACACCTTTGTGGCTATGTGGGTGGTTGCACAAGATGTCTAAGGGCTGGAAAAGGTTTTGTTTAGGCCAAGCAGATTTATTCAGCCTCTAACATGTTTGTTTGTCTATCGAGTCCCCATCTAGGAGACACACGGGCCATCTACAGCCCGTCAGCCTCTAACATGGTAACCCCGATATCGTCTCCATAGAAAATGACGTTCAATGCTAGGGAAACTGCAGCTTACATGCATAGCCCATGTAGTCTATATTAATATGCAATACCATAGAATACACCATACGTGACTGTGCACTCGAAATCGGGTCTTTCGCAAATGGATCCTGAGGTGATTTTTTGTTTGTTTTATTTGAATAAAATACTTAAAATCATCATAGAAACCTCAAACAAGAAACAAACACCTCATAGTGATGTGAAGAATATGTTTATGAGCAACAAAAACAAATTAGTCAACATACGTCATCGGTGGGCGACAATTATTAAATCCTAAGACACCAATTAGTGATATGAGTATGTTGTGCTAGGCTATGTTGGAGGATGAAGGATGGATGCTTAATGTTTAGTGATGGGAAAGTATGTTGTGCTGGGCTATGTTGCAGGATGAAGGATGGATGCTTAGTGTTTAGTGATAAGAGTATGTTGTGCTGGGCTATGTTGCAGGATGAAGGATGGATGCTTAGTGTTTAGTGATGGGAAAGTATGTTGTGCTGGGCTATGTTGCAGGATGAAGGATGGATGCTTAGTGTTTAGTGATAAGAGTATGTTGTGCTGGGCTATGTTGCAGGATGAAG
>JAXIVD010011194.1:10000-11782 GCA_036785275.1 Cancer borealis
CCATATTCTTTGCCTCCTCTTCATTTACCTCCTCGAACTCATGACCACTCAACAACCGTTTATTCATATCGGTGAATTTGATTACTCCTTTATGATTGTGTGGAATCCTGAGAAGAATAAGTTAAAATAATTTTGACAGACAATATAGGTCAGGGCTGCTAACTACCCCAGCAGAATGGCGGACCATTGCATATAATTTCAACAAAAGATGGAATGTTCCCAATGCTTGTGGTAGCCTTGACAGCAAGCATATTGCTATCAGACAACCACCCAACACTGGTTCCCTGTACCACAACTACAAGGGATTCTTCTCCATCGTACTTCTCGCTCTGGTGGATTCGCAGTACAAGTTCCTCTGGATTAACGTTGGTGGCTGTTGCTCGATGTCTGATGCTCAGATATATGATATGCATTTCAAGTCTTCCGACTCTAGGATCTAGTCATGTGAGACACTGTTGGTTATTATGAAACCACAAATTAAATATAACCTCATGTGCAATTATTGAATTTATTATTTATCATTTTATGAATTTGAATTGTTTTTTTAAATACAGGCTAGCCATTTACTTCGAATAATTTCATATCATCCACTATGCATTCTGATTTGACTAAAAAGTTGTCAACAACTTACCATATGAAGACGATCATGTCCGTCTGACTGATGCAGACGGAAAAAAGTTGGCGGAACAAGAAAAAAAAACGAAAAAAAAAACGATGGAAACAGCAAAAATTGTCGGTAAAAGTTCTAGTGTGACGGCCTCTTAAGGAGAAATAGTGTCGCCTTGCCTGAACCCTTTCTGTATTGATATTTTACTGCAGAACTTATGTAGCTTTATAGTGGCAGTGCTTACCTTATAGATGTCTTGTAATATCTACACATATATTTCCTCAACCTCATGTCTTCTGAGAGCTGATATATATATATATATATATATATATATATAATATATATATATATATATATATATATATATATATATATATATATATATATATACATATATATATATATATATATATATATATATATATATATATATTATATATATATATATGTATATGTGTATAATTAGTATCACTTACCAATATTATTTTTCTTTTGAAGCTTAATATTGCTATTATTTGTATCTATGTGACAAAAGATGACAATCCAAAACGATTGTATTGGTTATAAGCTTCGTATGTTCTTCTTCTTCAACTATTATCAAAGTAATGACAACGGCACTCACCGCCACTCTTTAACCTGTACTCGTATGATGTGTTATCATTTTATATCACTCCAGCCTTATCATGCAGCCCCATTAGAATGTTTTTCCCCAAGACGCTATCAAATTGAAGTTAGACGTCATAAATGATATATGGGAATGTAGGAACAATTGGCCCTATATTACCAAAAGTAGAAGTTTTCCAAAATTTCAATGGACGCGTGTTTGCAGATCGAAAAATTGCAAACAGTAATTTCTAGGTCATTAGAGATCAGGTGATGATATATGGTTTTTCAAAAGTTACGAGAAAAAATCAAAATAAGAAATAAGTGTATTCAAAATTCAATGCGAGGAAAGAAAAAGTATAAAAAATATGAAATCACATTATGTAAAAATTCAACATCACCTCATAAGTGCTTTTCTGATATCCTGTAAAGATGGAAAATTTAACGACAGCTCAACATTTATCTCTATGATGAAAAAAAAAAAGAAGTAATGCAGGGCAGCCTCGAGATTTGATCGATACCTGATTCATAGGATTAACATAAGCATGGGTGAGGAGCCCCTTTCCTATTCC
>JAXIVD010011195.1:2500-7500 GCA_036785275.1 Cancer borealis
AGAGAGGAGAGAGAGAGAGAGAGAGAGAGAGAGAGAGAGAGAGAGAGAGAGAGAGAGAGAGAGAGAGAGAGAGAGAAATAATAATAAGAGTGATGAGACAAGGATTTTAGTTTTATTCATTTATTTTTCAACGACCCGGTGAACAACTATTTTGGAAGCTTATGAAAGTGGCTGAAGACGTTTTCCTTCCCGTGTGTGTGTGTTCGTGTGTGTGTGTGTGTGTGTGTTGTGTGTGTGTGTGTGTGTGTGGTGTGTGTGTGTGTGTGTGTCTGTGTTGTGTGTGTGTGTGTGTGTGTGGTGTGTGTGTGTGTGTGTGTGTGTGTGTGTGTGTGTGTGTGTGTGTGTGTGTGTGTGTGTGTGTAATAAACTTAATGGCATATATTATAGACCCCTCCTCCCTCTCCCCCCCTCCCCCCCTCCCCCAGCCTAACCAGTTTACAAAATGCATGGAAATGGAAAGAGAAAGCCATGAAAATAATTAGCCAAATGCAACCAACTGTCTGCTTCCTCCTCTCCTATACAATACGTCTTTATTCTATGCGCTTAGTAATGCACTTTTCGAAATTCCACGGATCACTTTTTATCTTTACCCTCCATCATTATTTTTCTTATTCATCAAGCCACCGTTTCACCGCCACACATATAAAAACAATTGAAGGTCGTACCCTAACACTAAACCTCACTAATGGTCCTTCTGGTCTCGTTTGGTCTCGTCTGATCTTGGAGTGAGTGTGTGGTCGGTGGTAGGAAGCACGGACGAACCCTCACCTGCGGACCACCTGTGTTACAATAGTTGGATTCACCTCCGTGTTTTTTCCAGGTACATTAAGGGAGGTAGAATCGAATACCTGGATGAACGAGGATTTTCATTAAGGTGATTCTGGTTACTACTACTGCACCATAACAGGAATTGAATGGGCGTTAACAGAGGGTCTTTCTGTTATTGCGTAGTGTCTCTCTTTCCCTCACTCTCTCCCTCTCTCTTTTTTCCCTCTCTCTCTTTCTCTCTCTCACCCTTACTTTTCAGCTTATTCTCCTTCCGCATTCCCAGCACCTTTCATCCTCCTCACATCGCTCCCCTACAGAGCACAAAGCCGCCTCTTCCCCTTCACTTGAACTGTTTGTCTTATGCTCTTTGTATTAATTGTAAAAGAATTCGTATTTTTTTAATTTCAATTAGTTGTTATCAGTTTATTTTCCATATTTTGTTTTTTTGATTCAGTTGTTGGGATATATTTTTTTTATGTGAACTTTGAAAATGAATCCTTTTGACCTTTCATCCTTCCAATATATTTTTTTTTCGCTTCGTTAGCTTTTATTTTCATTTTCTAAAATATACGCTTACTTTTTTCTCGCTTCAAATAAGTCATCATATTCTATTTGTCAGACGTAGTTACTTTTTATTCTGAACATAATAAATTGGATTAAACAACAAAACCAAACGAGTAAGTGGCGCAGGATTCGAACTTTGGTCCCTAGGTTAGTGTAACAGCCCTTCATCCTGCCAGTCAGTCACTTCACTTGAATTTAGAAAGGAAAATAAAGACAAAAACGACCTTTGTCCCGTAGATTAGATGGATCACAGACGTATTTGAAACAGGAACAGTAGGAGGCAGGTGGTATAAGGGAGGCCAGTGGAAAGGGTAGAAAACTCAGAGAAATATTCAAATCGACGAGGGAGTTAAGTCAGCTGTGTGGTGTTTTATTTCATCTTGTCTGTCTGTCTGTCTATCAAAGGAATAACTAAATGTCTATCTCATTGATGACTTTATTCTCCATTTTCTTTGTAACTTTGGGTTTGTTTTTCAGTGAATGATCTCAGACTCCACCTACCCTCTCTCTCTTTTTCTTTGTCTCGCTTTCGCTCTTTGGTGTGTTTGAAACGTGTCTGAAACCTGCATGAGTGGTTTGTGATGGTATTGTATGAATATGACGCAGAAAAACTAAAAACGCTTGACTCATTGTGTTTTTTAAGATGGAAGATTGAAATTATTCCCATTTAGTATTAATATGTACGTAATGCAACATTGTATTACTTAGAGATATGAATTGTTTAAAGATACATTGTTCTCTGAAAATTCACAATGCATAAGTATTTTAACGATAAAGAAAACGGTAAATTAGACAGTGTGGGTGCGAAAAAGAGAAAAGAAAGGAGGAGAAAACGAAGGCTGAAAGAGCAGTGTGTGTGACGTAGGAAGAGACAAAGTTTAGTAATAAAAGAACAGAAAGGAGGAGGATCAGGTTAGTAAGATTAGTGTAGGCGAGGAGACGGAAGAGTGTGTGTGTGGGTGTAAGACGCTAAATGTAGAACGGAATATAAACACTTATTCTTTTGTAATTCACTTGATTCTTACTTCCTTCCACATGTACTCGGGAATAATACAGAGCCAAGAATAGCATCACTTAGGCCTTGTGTTTTGTATCTATTCTAGGATCAAGGCTCCTCCCCGTCACCTCACGACCTGACCTTTCCTTGAGTTGACTACGTCTTGTTGCTAAATATTGTGTCGTATTTATGTTTCCCTTCGAGATAAATGGAAGAGTGGCATTGACTTCATAACAATCTAGGAAAGTAATTATTAAACATTACTTCTTTAGAATAAAAGTTATTTGTTCACAAGACTGTATCCTCTCTTTACTAATTCATCTACCCACTCTTCCTCTTCTCCACGCCTACACCCTCTCCTCCTCCTCCTCCTCCTCCTCCTCCTCCTCCTCCTCCTCCTCCTCCTCCTCCTCCTCCTCCTCCTCCTCCTCCTCCAATACTATTTAATAAATCTTTAAATTCTGGAAAAGTTCCCGACATTTGGAAATTAGCAAATGTTACCCCTATACAAAAGAAAGGAGATAAAACACTACCGATTAACTACAGACCAATCAGCCTCACATCCGTAGTTGGTAAATTAATGGAAACGCGATAAACTAGTGACTTTTCTTGAAGAAAATAGCATGATTAATAATTCTCAACATGGTTTCCGAAACAAACGATCTTGCTTAACGAATCTCTTTGACTTTTATAACGATGTATTCAACATTTATGACGAGACAAAAGCGGTCGATATAATTTATCTCGACTTTCAAAAAGCGTTTGACAAAGTTCCCCACAAACGGTTATTAAAAAAATTAGAATCACACGGCATATCTGGAAATATTCTTAAATGGGTTGAAGACTGGCTTTCCGAAAGAAGACAACGCGTTGTCATAAACGGCAAATCATCTAACTGGCGAGACGTTAAAAGCGGGGTGCCACAGGGCTCAGTACTTGGTCCCATTCTTTTTCTAATTTACGTAAATGATATTGATGAAGGCCTCACTTGTAAAATATCAAAATTTGCCGACGATACGAAAATCACGAGTAAAGTAACTACAACCGCCGATAAACTACAATTCCAATCAAACCTCAACATGTTAGTCAATTGGTCAAAGAAATGGCAAATGAAATTTAATGTTGATAAATGTAAAGTTTTGCATATCGGTAGCAATAATCAATTCAATAAATATACAATGAATGACTCTGAACTTTCCAAGGTTAACCATGAAAAAGACTTAGGGATAACTATTAGTAACGACCTCAAACCAGATAAACATTGTTCAGACGTTGTAAAAAAGAAAAGCTAACAAACTGGTCGGTTTCATCGGTAGAACTTTTGATTATAAATCTGAAAAAGTTATCCTTACATTATATAATGCACTCGTACGCCCTCATCTAGAATATTGCATTCAATTTTGGTCACCATACTATAAAAAAAAGATATTAATAAGCTGGAGAGAATACAAAGAAGAATTACTAAAATGATCCCAAGACTGCGAAACAAGTCTTACGAAGAACGTCTAAAGGAGCTGAACTTATTCAGTTTATCCAAACATAGGCTACGAGGGGATCTAATTGAGGTTTTTTAAATGTTCCATGGTTTTTATAATATTAACATAAACGATTATATAACTACCGATCTCACAAGCTCCACCCGTAACAATGGCTTCAAGATCATTGGTAAGCGCTTTAGATCAAATGAAGCGAAACACTTTTTCTTCAATAGAATCGTAAATGTTTGGAATTCTCTCCCAGCACAAATTGTCAACAGTACTACAATTGAATCATTTAAGAAAAAACTCGATAAGCACTTAGCATCTGTTCACCAAGTCGAATATTTCACTACTGCGT
Source organism: Cancer borealis (assembly GCA_036785275.1). Taxonomy (NCBI): domain Eukaryota; kingdom Metazoa; phylum Arthropoda; class Malacostraca; order Decapoda; family Cancridae; genus Cancer; species Cancer borealis. The sequence continues at coordinate 6,666 of JAXIVD010011195.1, forward strand.
AATTTATTTATTTATTTTTTTTTTTTTTTTTTTTTTTTTTTTTTTTTTTTTTTTTTTTTTTTTTTTTTTTTTTTTTTTTTTTTTTTTTTTTTTTTTTTTTAGCATAGATTACTCCTTGTTTTTTTTTCTTTCTTTCCTATACAAATTCCATGTTAATTGTTTCATGCTACATGGTATCACTTCCTTTTCCGGCCAGCTTCGGCTGGAGGGAGGGATGGGTGGGGAGGAGCCTTCCACTTTGCTGTCCTTTTGTCTCTATCACGTAGATATTATAGTAGTAGTAGTGTAGCTAAACAGACAGCCTCGTTAGATCCAGTAGGACTGTTGCTGTCTGTTCTTCCTTTGTACTCCTCCTCCTCCTCCTCCTCCTCCTCCTCCTCCTCCTCCTCCTCCTCCTCCTCCTCCTCCTCCTCGACAAGTGACAGAGAAGTCTTACAATCAGACCTTGATCGACTAACGTCTTGGGCCAATAAATGGCAAATGAAATTTAACGTTGATAAATGTAAGGTACTACATATCGGAAGAAATAATGATCACGTTCAGTACCAAATTAATGGAAAACTACTTTCTGCAGTGAACAAGGAAAAAGATCTAGGAATCACAATATCAAGCGATTTAAAACCCAGTCAGCATTGCTCAGAGGTAGTTAAAACCGCTAACAGATTGGTCGGCTTTATTGGGCGTACTTTCGAAAATAAATCAGAAAAAGTCATATTAAAACTGCATAATTCACTAGTACGACCTCATCTTGAATATTGCGTACAGTTCTGGTCCCCATATTACAGAAAGGACATTGACAAACTGGAAAGAGTCCAGCGTAGAATAACGAAAATGA
>JAXIVD010011196.1:0-5000 GCA_036785275.1 Cancer borealis
GAGAGAGAAAGAGAAGAGGGAGATAGAGAGAGGAGAGAGAGAGAGAGAGAGAGGAGAGAGAGAGAGAGAGGAGAGAGAGAGAGAGAGAAGAGGAGATGAGGGAGAGAAGAGAGAGAGAGAGAGAGAGAGAGAGAGAGAGAGAGAGAGAGAGAGAGAAAAAAAAAATAAAATAAAAAGAGAAAGTTTATATGTGTGATGTAGCTTCCTAATGTGTTTCGTTTTCATTTCTTCATGTATAGTTATTATTATTATTATTATTATTATTATTATTATTATTATTATTATTATTATTATTATTATTATTATGGCAAGTCATGTCCTCTAGAGTCGTTTCAAAATCCTTTCAATGAGTCCTTTTTTTCTCTTTGCTGTTTCCGTGAGTAAAGACCATTTTTAATTCACCTTATTAACGATGAGGCTGAGTCAGTGGATCATGGGTACATGGGGGTCACCAGGGCGGGGTTACATTAGGTCAGGCTGGGTCACGCAGGGTTAAGGTGAGCTCTATACACGTAACAGGTAAAGATGACGAGTGCTTGTATTTCGCCTCACACCTGACTCTCCTATAAACATGGGTGTCACGTCTGCTTTACCAATTGTGAGGAGCGAGATGGAATGACTGTGAAGCTAAGTACCTGATGATGCTGATGGGTGTTACCTGGCCACTCAGGTAACGAAGTGCATTGGGTATCTAGTTCTTTTTCTATCGTAAGTAAGATTTTAGTGTGAAAGTCCTGATTCATGTCGGTAAAAAAGGGAATGAGAGAATATTTTTCGCACTCATAAATCGTGGAAAGTGTTCGTTTTTCTCTTTTTTTTTCCTTTTTTCCTTTCTTGTTCCCTCGCTCTCTTCGCTTTGCATGCATTCCCACGTCGCTCCTCGCAGTTGCTTCACCCTCTGGTTTAGGATCGGGAAAAAAGAGAGAGAGAGAAGCGGAACGAACGAGTCGGTGAACAAACCAGTACAGTCAACATGTTATTAGTTCAAGAGAAACACAGAGTCTACAATGCCGGATGGAGTTAGGCTCACATACACACACACACACACACACACACACACACACACACACACACACACACACACACACACACACACACACACACACACACACACACGCACACACACACACACACACACACACACACACACACACACACACACACACACACACACACACACACACACACACACACACACACACACACACACACACACACACACACACACACACACACACACACACACACACACACACACACACACACACACACACACACACACACACACACACACACACACACACTTGTACACACGCAGACAAACGCACACACCGGCGCTCAGGATGTATGTACACTAGGGTCCAGAAGGCTGTGGTTGGCTGTTCTGGCCGCTGTGACGTGACCTTTGCCAGTTCAGGGTCAGGAGTTGAGCCAATCGTTTGCTGTGGTGGAGAGAGAAGATTGTTTATTAAGGTCACGTAAGCCACAGGTAAGGACAGGTGAGGTCTTGGTTAATCTCACTCACACCTGTTACCGTCATTCACACTCCTAAAGTTTTTTTTGTTTCTTTTAATTTCACTGTAAGAGTTCGCTGATATTCTTTTTTTCTTTCCCTTTTTTCAGTTTCCTACATTTTTGGCTGCATAAAAAGTTACTCTTCTCGTCATTACCGTAACGTAAATTCTCGTTAGTGAGACGGTAATGGCGGGATTCTCATGTGTAAGAGTTTTTAATGCTGCAAATTTCACTTGTGTTACGAAAATAATTCTTTGCTAAGTGCAGATGACTTCCACACGTGCCTGGGTGTTGCATCCTCCCTCCCCACCACTCACCTTCAAGCTGTCCTATGATGGCATATTTTTGCATTTCCTGCAGAGCTTCCAGAGATTTCTCACCTGTGATTAATTAGTGTTTCTCCTCCTTGATGGGCCTTGTCGTTATCCTAAGTGTCATGCTAAGTGGTGATGTCATTTACGTTTTTATTAAGTATCATGTTTATCGTATTTTGTAAGTCACTATTTTGATTGATATTGAGCGTCATTTGTCATTCTTGTATGATTTGTTTACAGTTATTCTCTAAAGTCATCTTAACGTTACACTTCCACGTTCCGTCACTTTCCTTAACAAAGTTGTCAGTCAATTTCTTCAACCAGTCATCTTCACTAGCTATTTTTTTCTCTCGTAACTCATTACTTCAAAAAAACACTACTGTCTGTCATCTCCAATAGTCAGTAAGTCAGTCATTCAGTCAGTCAGTCAGTCAGTCAGTTAATCAAGTCAGCAGTCAGTCAGTAAGTCAGTCAGTCAGTCAATCCAATCAACCTAGTCCTCCACCCCATCTGTTCCCTCTATACTCACCTGTTCTACACTCACCTGACCCATTACTACTCATCTACCTTATCACTCACCTCTATATTGAAACTTTGGCTCCGACACTGAGCATTTCTTGCCCTAAAAAAGAGAGAAAGATAAATTTAAAAACACTAGTTATGATTATTATTATTATTATCATTATTTATCATTTATAAAAGATCATAATTCTGTTAGGACACTAAGGGAATCATCCATATAGATACAAAGGGGTAAACAAAGGAGAATCGTATATAGAGTATTGAATTGAATGTAGAATAGTTTCAAATATTCTGCAGTCAGCAGTATGTATATATGTATTTTTTTTTTATATATATATTTGTCAACCTCTTCATATTACAAAAAAAAAAAAAAAAATGCTGTTGTTTCCCTGAATTATGTGTATGCAAATGAATGTAATTTTTTGAAAAACCCCTATTGTTTCATTTATTTATTTATTTACTTATTTATTTATTTGTTTGCTTGATGTTTTGTTTGTTTGTTTACCTGTTCATTCAGTACAGCAGGATGAGTAGGAATATTAATGGCCGCCTATTATTGAATTCAACGAAAGTCTTTAGATAGAAAATAAATGAGTTTACGTTTAGGGATGAAAAGTCTAGTGAATGAGTCGAATCCCCTCCAGGTGAGAGACAGGTATGCACACCTTTACACCCTCATTACCATTACAACTAATGAGGCTCACCTTTATTCAGTCCAACCCCTCACTCTCATTCACTCCCCTCTAGTCCCCTCTCCCTCCTCTCTTTCGTTCTCTCCTCCTCATCCTCTATCGTTATCAGTCCCTTTTATTTTTTCTTTGTTTTTCTCTGATTATCTCACTTTTCAACTTTTCTCTCATTTTTTCACTAATTATTCCTTCATCCTTCTCTCCTATACCTCCTTTTTCTCTCTCATCCAACTCTACAACACTTATCCATGCTATTTTTCTCTCCTATTCTTTCATTCTATCTCCACTCCCTTCATCTTACTCTCCATCTCTTGATCTTCTTCCCTTCCTCTTCTTCATGTGTATAAGCCTCCCTTTCTCACATCGTTCTCTCCTTCCCTTCCATCCCTCATCCTAACACTTTTTTTTTGTGAATTTCCATAAAAAGAGCTTCGTTAAATAAGGGTTCCCTCCCACTGTCGTTATTTTCGTCTATTAATTGCGGATCATCAGTCGCGCCGCTCCTTAAAAATGATTGGCAAACAGTTAAGTATTATTTTGACGGCGGGCGAATGAGTGAATGAGGAACCAACATCAGCGCACGTCAGTCGTTATGTGAATCACTCTCCTGTGTTTACCCTCGCTAGTTTGACCTCGTCCCTGTCGTGAATCAGGATATATGTTGGAAATAAACTGTGATGATGATTGTTTGTATTTTTTTTTTTCCAGTATTGTGTTCTTAAAGTATAATTCCGTGTATGGTTTCGTCTTTTGTGTTTATGGTGTATATGTGTTTGTGTGTGTGTGTGTGTGTGTGTGTGTGTGTGTGTGTGTGTGTGTGTGTGTGTGTGTGTGTGTGCGTGTGTGTGTGTGTGTGCGTGTGCGTGTGCGTGTGCGTGTGCGTGTGCGTGTGCGTGTGCGTGTGCGTGTGCGTGTGCGTGCGCGTGCGCGTGCGCGTGCGCGTGCGCGTGCGCGTGTCTGTGTCTGTGTCTGTGTCTGTGTCTGTGTCTGTGTCTGTGTCTGTGTCTGTGTCTGTGTCTGTGTCTGTGTCTGTGTGTGTGTGTCTGTGTCTGTGTCTGTGTCTGTGTCTGTGTCTGTGTCTGTGTCTGTGTCTGTGTCTGTGTCTGTGTCTGTGTCTGTGTCTGTGTCTGTGTCTGTGTCTGTGTCTGTGTCTGTGTCTGTGTCTGTGTCTGTGTCTGTGTCTGTGTCTGTGTCTGTGTGTGTGTGTGTGTGTGTGTGTGTGTGTGTGTGTGTGTGTGTGTGTGTGTGTGTGTGTGTGTGTGTGTGTGTGTGTGTGTGTGTGTGTGTAATAATAGTAATAATAATAATAATAAACGGTTTAATTTTACTTTATAGTTGCAGCCGGTTAGGCTGAAAATCTACAAACAAATTTACACAAAGACAAATTTTACACAAGTATCCCATGAATTTTCCCCCCCATTTTCTATGCTACTCGGGGTGACAGGCTACCCTTTTGGCTGCCGTAAGGCGCCGGCAACCGCTGTTTAACAGCGGTCCGAACAGTGATAAGGGTCACTGCCGTATATTTTTATTTATGGGAGATTTGTTTTCTCCCCCCCTGAAAGCGGGTCACAAACCCAGTCTGAGATCAGGTACCTCATTACTGTTTGGTGAACAGGGACCACACACTTATAAGAGACTTGGTCCATATGTCTCCTACCCGGCGCGGGGATCGAGCCCGCGACCTCTCGCTTGTGAGGCGAGCGTCCTAACCAATAGACCACCGGGTGTGTGTGTGTGTGTGTGTGTGTGTGTGTGTGTGTGTGTGTGTGTGTGTGTGTGTGTGTGTGTGTCTGTGTCTTGTGTGTCTGTGTCTTGTGTGTCTGTGTGTGTGTGTGTGTGTGTGTGTGTGTGTGTGTGTGTGTGTGTGCGTGTGTGCGTGTGTGCGTGTGTGTGTGTGTGTGTGGTGAAGACGTGTTTGGGTGTTTACGTGTTTGGTGTGTTTTGAGAGGATGAAGAA
>JAXIVD010011196.1:7500-11780 GCA_036785275.1 Cancer borealis
GAGGGAAGGAGGGAGAGAGGAAGAGGAACACTAAGGCAGTAACACAACACTGAAATACAAACACTCCATCCCACACGACATACATTGAGTTGATGCAATATTCGCCTCTCCCACCGGGGCACACTGGGGCGTCTGCGTGCCTTCCTCACCAAGAACTTGCACAGATAATGGAGATCAAGCGCCGGATTACACCTCTACTCCCTCCCGTATATACCAGTGTAGCACGACCCTCGAGCTGCACTCATCAGACAAAATCCTCACTGTTTATATGCAAATTTCTGCTTGCCTCGGTGCCTCGACCATCCAGGGAAATGTAAAACAGTGGCAGGATATGGACGCTGCAATGTTTGACCGGTGTGTCGTCTCTCCCTTGACACGAGGGAAAGAAAATATAAATAAATAAATACAAAATTGTTGTCTATAATAAAACTGTGATATCAACTATTTTTTTAGGTTTCAATTTGTTGAGTTGAAATATTGCGGGACGGATAAACGTGTGTGTGTGTGTGTGTGTGTGTGTGTGTGTGTGTGTGTGTGTGTGTGTGTGTGTGCGTTGCGTGTGCGTGTGCGTGTGCGTGTGCGTGTGCGTGTGCGTGTGCGCGTGTGTGTGCGTGTGCGTGTGCGTGTGCGTGTGCGTGTGCGTGTGCGTGTGCGTGTGTGTGTGTGTGGGTGGGTGGGTGGGTGGGTGTGTGTGACAGTCTTTTTTTTTAGCTTTTCAGTAATGTGATGGTTAAATATGTGGCTTAAATGGCTTCGAAGTTCAGTTAAGATCAAGATAGATTGGTTTACTGGAAGTATATGAAGGTTTGAAGGTCAGGTGTAAGGTCAAGATTGGTTGACCTCGTATATTTGCTTTGAGAATACGAAGGAACCAGGTCAAGGTGAAGTGAGCTCATGGTTATCATGAGGTGGACATAATGATTCAATATTTTTCAAGTATTTGTGTCCGGTAGAATTTTTTTTTTTTTTAACAGTGACATGGGAAAAACAGCGCAGAGGACATCAGTGGTTACGAGAGTGTGAACGTGAACCTTTTACACTGGTAGAATAAAGGTTTAAATGGCGCGTGAATGAATTTGTTTTCTTTTTTTAGAGTGCAAATATTTTACCTTGAAATATCACTTTCTATATATTTTTTTTCTAGTTTGGTATGTAGGTAGAAAAAAAAGGATTTGATAGTAGGGATGAGTTACAAGAAGAAAAATAAATGAGTAAGATGAGGAAGAAAATGAAAAGGAGGAGGAGTAGGAGAACGAAAGTAAAAAGAAAAGTAAAATTAATAGTAAAAGGAAGAGGAGGAACAGAAGATAAAAGAGGAGGAGGCGGAGGAAGAGGAAGACAATAACAATGACAATAACAATGGCAATAGCACTGATAACATATAACTACCTGGCGGAGAGAGAGAGAGAGAGAGAGAGAGAGAGAGAGAGAGAGAGAGAGAGAGAGAGAGAGAGAGAGAGAGAGAGAGAGAGAGAGAGAGAGAAAGAGAGATAAAGAGAAAGAGAAAGAGAAAGAGAGAGAGAGACGGTGCAGTGTCTGACGGACCACGTGACCTTCCCTACGCACGAAAGGGTGGGACACTAGATCCTGTCATTTCAGACCTCCAGGAGGACACTCTCCACTGTCACCAGCTGGGACTCGTAGGTAGCTCGGACCACCACGCTGTCCTGACCCAGATGGATGTGGCATTGACTCGGGATGAGGCCACCTCCCGCACTGTCTAGCTGTGGGACAAGGCGGACTGGGAATCCTTGCGACGTGACCTGAGGCACACGGCGTGGAAAACTCTACTGCAAGGCGGGGCGGACAGTATGTCACAACCACTGACTTCACGCCTCCTGGCCCTGCAGAGAAGACATGTTTCACACCGTGAATACATCACCAGACCAACGGACCAACCATGGTTTGGCTACCGTTGCCGTGTTGCTGCCGAGGCCAAGTACTCTGCGTGGCTCCAATACAAGCGAAGCCCGATTCGGCACAACAAGGACCTGAGGAGAGAGGCTGTGCTTCGATGGTGTTCCTCTCCCACTCCAAGAAACTGTCAAGATTCTGAGAGTGGAGGTAAACCGAGAGTTGCGGTTTGAAGGTCACATCGAACACATTGCCCCAAAGGCCTCCCACAGGGTCACTTTCTTACAAAAGATGGCTGGTTTTCTCGACAAAGGGTGTGAGCTCTTGCTCTATAAGGCCCAAATACGGCCTTACTTAGAGTATACTGCCTTCTGCTGTATGTCGTGTGCATCCTCACACACTAGGAAACTGGACAGCATCCAGCGTCGGGCCTTACGACTCGTGGATGCTGCAGACCCAACACCCCAGCCAGAGTCAGTGAGTCCCCTTGACTCACTGGAACACCACAGGGACGTCGCGGTGCTAGTGGTGTTCCACAAGGCACAGGTGCAGAGAGTGTTACGTCTGGCTGGGTTTTGTCAGCCTCCACGAATCGCCACGTGGAGCATGAGAACGGTGCTCGCTAATGGTGAAGGAGTAAAGGTACCACATTTCATTCCCGTGGCAGCCAGCACCAACCCACCTTTGTGGGCCGCATCTCCAGGATGTGGAAAATTTTCACGGCCTTCGTCCTTCCCGCCCAAGAGATGAACACTCATAGTCAAACTGACAGCCAATAACTGGAGACAGTCACAATTCACCCAACTGACGCTAATCATTTTGTGACACAGTGAACAGCTACCAATGCCAGAAAAATGCACTGCAATGGTGTTTGTCTAATGAGGTGCAATGACGATACTTGGTAAACGGGGACATGTTGACAATTAGTGTAATTATATTTGTTTCTATTGTATTTCGTATGTATTTGTATGAATTTGCATATATTTCTATATAGTTCTATAATTCATATCATATAAGATATTGTTGCTTGCCCTTAAGATAGATCGAATACGACAGTTCACCTTTGAGCAACTTGTAATTTCTAATAAGAAGAGAGGGAGAGAGAGAGAGAAGAAAAAAAAAAAAAGAGAGAAAGAGAGAAAGAGAGAGAGCGAGAGAGCGAGAGAGGAGAGAGAGAGAGAGAGAGAGAGAGAGAGAGAGAGAGAGAGAGAGAGAGAGAGAGAGAGAGAGAGAGAGAGAGAGAGAGAGACAGAGAGAGAGAGAGAGAGAGAGAGAGAGAGAGAGTAAATAATAACTAAACATTTAAACTGACGATGATTATAGAAAAAGACAAAGAAAACACATGGTACCTGTATAGCACATATTGATTTCCGGACAAATAAAACAAAACCAGTAAACTTGAAATAATGTTACTACCTGTCTACCTGTACGTGAGCTTACCTGGCCGAAGGAGATGTAGAGAGGCTTGTTAGGGAGTATCCAGGTGACAGTCTCGTAGCAGCCTGGTACAGTGAGTGAACCGTCGTATGTTAAATACTGTTCACTTGTTGGAAGCAGCTCACTCACTCTCAGCTCGTGTTGCGGCGAGGACGACCCTGCGACAAGAAAAACATAGACCCGTCAAAGATAGATAGATCGATAGACAGATAAAGAGACAGATAGAAAGACGAGGAGACAAACTTCCTAAACCGATAAATTGTTTGTAGAATCTCTATTTTTGCATTTTTGTATTTAAAAAAATAATTAAATGGTTACTGGCTAAGGGACAACAAAAATACGTAAACAAAAATCCTGCATGTCGCCAGATCCTGTGTAGAGGATATTAAGAGGAATAATGGCAGGGCGTTGAGGTCCAGCTTTGTATGTAAGGTGTCTTGACACTCCTCTTTTGAAAGAGTTCAAACCATAGGCAGGAGGAAAAACAGAGAAAGGAAGAGAGTTCCAGAGTTTACCAGTGTAAGGGATGAAAGAGTGAAGATACTGGTGAACTCTTGCATTAGAAAGATGAACAGAATAGGGATGAGTAGAAGTAGAAAGTCTTGTGCAGCGAGGCCGCGGGGTGAGGGAGGCATGCAGTTAGCAAGTTGAGAAGAAAAGTCGGCATGAAAATAGCGGTAGAAAAGAGATAAAGATGCAACATTGCGTCGGTCACTTAAAGAATCAAGACAGTCAGTTAGAGGAAGAGAGTTGATGAGACGAAAAGCTTTTGACTCCGCCTTGTTTTATAGTGTGTAAAAAGAGAAAAATAGGAATAGGGATGAGGAAGAGAGAGAGAAAGAGGAAGAGGAGGAGGAAGAGGAGGAGAGGAGGAGGGGGAGGAGGAGGAAGAGGAGGAGATGTCTTTCTAGTCATTCCATGTTTTAGAGTTCAACATATCAGTCTTCAAAGGCCACTTAATTACCAGTAGAAATTCCGTATTCCAATAG